>VXBU01003022.1:294436-368808 GCA_013400315.1 Bombycilla garrulus | reverse complement strand
TTATGCATCTTATTATTGTTATTTTATTATTGTTTATTTTCATTATTAATAATTTATTATTAATACGTTTATTAATATTTATTCTATTAATAATAGTTTTATTATTTTTTATTTTCCGTCATTATTTCCATTATTATTTCTTTTTACTGTAATTTATTTCCACAATCGTTTATTTTTATTATTGTTTATATCACTTACCATTAATTTTTGCTGGTTTTCGTTTTACTTTTTCTTTTTTTTTAAATTCAATTTTATTTTATAGATTTATGTTTTATGTTTCTGGTTCTTCCACTGTCCACTCCTGGCATCCCCTGAATCTGTGCAATTCTTCCAGTACCCCTGGATCTTTCAGACAAGTGAGGCTAGAAGCACTCGGCATCTTCTGCACCCAGTCCAGGGGTGTTAGGCAGAGGCCCTCAGTCACATGTGGTTAATTGGAATTCTTGTCTGGGTGCGTAGGAAGTTTCTAGCTCCCCTTTCAGTGCAGGTATGGGTTTGAGAGCACAAGCAGCCTGGCAGAATGGACAGACAGCTCTGGAGGTCCAGGCCCTTCGTGCACTTGAGTGAAAATCAGCTGTTTTTAACCCAGTCTGGGCTGGAAGACCTCTGTGTCTGCCCACGGTGAATCTCTCCCCTGTGCATTTTGTTCTGAGATGCATGTGCCAAATAAATTGTGCATGGGCAGTAGATTTTTTTTTCTCCTGTGCCTTTGGCATATCAAAGAGTTGCTTTTTGGCCCCTTAGCATTGGGAGGTATGGAGTGATAGCTCCTGTCCCATGTGGTGGTCTCCTCAGAGCATGATGAGTGTGCACACATCCACAGATCCGAGCAGTATCTCCTGCCAAACCACAAACAATTACTTGAGATCTGTTACAAAATGTGATTTTGTCCATCCATGGCTTTTAATTTCCATTACTTATTTGTATATAATTCTAGATGTGTGTTTAACCATCATGCTAAGCTGTGTAGCAGGTAATTTGAATGATATACCAAATGCAGAGACAAAATCATAGGCATTATTTCCTCAGAAAGATTCTCTGATAACAAACTGCTGAATAACGTTTCAAGTATGTTTATACAAACAGCAAATATTAACCATTGTTTTTCTACAAAGCACAGTGGATTCTGTACACAGTGTTACGGCTAATTTTTAACTTACACCGTGTGTCACAGTGAAACTCAATTAAAGTAATTAGCCTGTGGTAAACAAAAACATTTCCAGTGGCATGGTTTTATACAGCAGTAGTGCTACTTTCCATCTGTTGAATGAGTTGGAGTGAAAGAGTCAGTGTAACAGCTTTTAATAACAGCTTTTAAACTACCCTTGTTATTCATGGTTGCCATGGGAATATTTTTGTGGCAGGCCCACACAGCCCACTGAGGTTTTTCTGGAAGAGCATCAGAAGAGAGAAGCGGTGCTAAGCTGTGGTAAATCCTGTGCTTCGCTCCTTGCCACCTGTAGACAGCAGCAAGTGGCAGGGAGAGCCAGTTTTCTATTTAATTCTCTTTACACTAAAAACCCACCAAAATGCTACTGTTTCATGCTGTAGCAACTTTTCTCCCATCTTCCCACAAAAGTTGGAAAAATATATGGGCACAGAAATTGCTATTGACTAAATATCCCTCTTCAGTCACTTTCCTTTAGCTGTTATGTGCAGTTCCAGCTTCACCTCTGATTCACACTTGACTGTAAATCATTGCACGTGCAGCCAGGTGATGAAACTATGATTTTAGATCTCCTTACACTGATTTTACACCCCTGCTAACATGCACAGCTGCCTCAGACATCTCTTCTCCTGTCCACTAGAGAGTGAAGTGAATGATTTTTTTAAATGAGGCACTCCTTGGAGACCAGGTTTGTTGCTGCTCCACAACTGGAGTGCGTTCCTTCAGAAGGTCTCCACTTTTGAGCTGCCTGAGGCTCTTCTGGCTGGGGCTCCATGGTTGCTGCCTGTAAAAACAGCAGAAGGCTCTTGTCACATCGAGCTGTGCTCGAGCCACCTGCTCCAGACCTCAGCAAAGCAGGTAATTGCAGAGCAAACAAAGGCTTGCTGTGCCAGCAGGAGGATGCAAACAAGTGTCACTTGGCTATCTCCTTTCTGTTTATTTCTTTAGGCAAAGCAAGCTGCCCTTTTGCAGGCTCTGACCCTCTTTGGCAGCAGCTCTGCCCGTCTTTTTATCCAGATGTAATTAGCAGGGTCTAAGATTTGAAGATTGAAAACCTGGTAATGAAATACCAGGGCAGAGGCCTTCAAGACCCTGGCAGTCTCTGTTCTTTTATCTGAAGATGCCGCTTCCTTTGCTGAATCATTTTTAGTGTCTTTTATTGCAGGTTTGATAAAAGGGAAGAATAAAACTAAGGAACTGGCCCATTTAAATTTTACGTAATGAAAATCTTCTCAAAATTAGTCTTCATTTCTTTCAAGTCAGAGTAATGGTCTGTGGCTTTTCTGAGGATGTCAGGTAATCTCAATAGTATTGATGATAGTGAAGACCTTTGAGGAACAGGGCGATTTCCTCAGGGTAGATTCTGTTTCATGGGTAAAACTCCAGCAAAAGTCTTTGAAATCTTTTGCAAATGGTGCAGATTAAAAATAAATATTTTAAAAGAAAATTTCCCAGAGTCAAAAAGCATATATGAAAAGGCTTAGCCACACATTGCAGGCAGTATGCCTGGTACTACAGAATATTTAGATCAGAAGCATAACAGACTCTCCTGTATCTGGAATGTGCCTTGTGACCGATTCTTCTCTTTGCTTTGAGTCCTCTCTGTTACTTTGAAGGGCTCCTCTAGCATGAGGGTCAAAACAACTATGAGAAAACTATAAAGTTACATCATCAAACTTATTTATCTTCTTAACTGAGACACCGATGACTTCAAATAAAATCTTGAAATCTGTTCAGAGATTTTGTTTAATGACTGTCTCCTTTTGTTTTCAAGTGTCTTCCTGTCCCTGTTTTTGCCTTGGGAATTGCTTTCCTTGTTTTGTTTTCAAGTAAATTACCAGATTTCATCCTAATCTTATGCCAGCCCTACTTAAGAAAATGCTCCTCTTAAATCTCTAGTGCAGATTTTACCATCAAAGTGAGGTTAATTGATTTTTTTTTTCCTTAAAGGTCTTTCCTTAATTACAGTGTTATTTGAAGTATGCTTGGTGTTTTGCTGTTCACAAGCAACCTGTCATGTTCCTGTAAGTTTAGAACCAAAACATACTGTAAGATAAAGTAATCCTTTCATTATATGGGGTTTTAAAAGTATTTCCATGCCTATTCTTGCATTATTGAGATGCCACTGTGATCTCTACTCTTCTTAAGACTCACTTTTCGTTTTTGTGGCAATTTAATGTGCTGTATAATTACATTACCTCTCACAGCATCTGTGAACCACTGTCAAGTTACATTAGAAATAAAAACAAACCCAAAACATCCCAAAACAGAACATGTGTTTTGAGGGCTATTACCTGATGGTAGTCTATCTGTTTAAAAATAGACTGATGCAGAGGGGAAAAATTGTTTTTTAAAACAGATCTGGAACACACTTTAAGAAAGCTATAGATTAAACACATAATATTCAGTAGATACTTGTTTCTTTTTGTCCTCTGGTAGTAAATTACAATGTCTCAATACTCCTCCTCCGAAAAGAGGGTTTACCAAACAAGACAATGTTTTGGAGAACATTGCTAGTCTGGGAGTCCTATGCTTGGTGTCCATTTGGAGAAGAAAAAAACCTCACAGAATCAAAACGAGGATATGGATGAAACAGCTGTTCATGATGAACTAGATTGGATTGTCCATGGGAGGACTCTGACCCTCCCAGGGAATGTTCTGGGATGCACTCTGGCAAAAGGAATCCAGGACATTTTTCTGTCAGTTGACATGATGAACTCTTGGTTCACATTTTCAGTCACCTGTCTCTCTGTCTGACAGCAGGAAGTTATTCCTTTTGTGCTCAACCCCTGTCACGGCTAGAGCAGTGTTTGATGGAACCTGCATTTGACTTCTAGACATTTCACATTAAAAAAAAAAACCAACTTGGCAATGCACAGTAAACAGAACAGAAAGCAGCTGCCTAATGTTGTGAAATAGCTTGGTAGCCTAGGCAGCAGGGACAGCTCTTGTAATTCACTGTCTGAGACCTCCTAATTGGCCTGAGAGCTGATTGGATAAGAAGCTTTCCAGCCTACCTGCAGGAGCCATCTCATCTCACAAGGCTCAGGGTGATGCATCATTAAGGAAAGGTTTTCCATTAGCTTATTTAACCTCTAGGAAAGGATGTTGTTAGGGAAAGTTCAGTCTGTTCAGCAAAATCTGAGAACTACTATGGAAAGGGAGAAAAGATAAGTTAGGATGGCAAAACTTTGGGAAAGGAATTGCTGTTATGTCTATTCTGGGAAATATATTAGGCTATTATGGGAAATAAGTCGTAGGGAACCAAAGTTTATGTGCAGCAGTTGGTGTAAAAGTCACAAACTGGAAAGTCTGCAGGATTTTCTTATTTGAAACAGAAGAGACTGAAAGCTCTTTGTAAGCAAGTTCTGTGCATTCTCTGCTTGGACAACCACCTGCAGGGGTGCTTTTAGTTGATGAGATTTGTCAGAGTTTGGTCTAGCACTTGACTAGAACCTAATCACACTGGAGGTGGTGATTGGTGTTGCCTGCTTTAGGGAGCTGGTTCAGATCAAGTGTGTGGTGTTCTCCATTTATTTTTACATAGACACTGCCAGCTTGTTGTTAATTATAGTGTTATTTGGCACTTAAGTTTCCCTGATAAAAGATAGTGACATAGAAAGAGTAAATATTTCAATTTTGTGCTCTTCTTCCTTCCATGAAGACACAGTTAAAAATTATTTGCTTGGTTATCTTGACCACAGATGTGCACTGCATCCTCTATGTCCATCCTCTCTGTTTTCTCCTTCCCTACTTCTCTTTCTTTCATTTTCTTGTAGCACCAAGAGGTTGCCAAAAGATCACATTCTGCGTACTTATGCATCATGATTTGCCCATTTTACTCCTTGGCACCATCAAGTTCGGGAGTTGTTTTATAGAAATGCAATTCATTGTGCTTCCCCTGCTGTAATGAGTGATCAGTGTCAGTCTCCAGCAAGTAACAGGATGTCAGGCACCGCAGTGACACAGGTCTGGGTTAGACACTGATGCCTGTGGTCCAGGGGCTGTGATGAGCAGCCCACTGCTCTGGCTCCATCCTGGAGTGTTCAGGCTGTCTAAGATGACCTCAAGGCTGTTTTGACGAGGATACCGTTGAGTGCTGGAGGTACTCTGATCAACTGGTGTGTGTGTGTAGTCTTATCCAAAGCTGGGAAGCTGTGTATTCATGTTTGCACTGCCTGAGCAGGCAGCCCGAGCAATGTGGGTTTACACAGCCCTGATAGTCCCAGAGGTAAACTTCCAGTGCTGCTCGTGTTATTATAAACCAGCAGAGAGTTTGCTTTATGTTTACATGTCTTATGCAGCAGCTAATGACAATGAATTAGGCCTTACGCTTAATTTAATCAACTCAAAAGGCTTTTCTTCTTCAGAAGTTATTCTGTATGTAAACAATCTGGGGGATTTTGGCACATTTCCCACTGCCACAGTTTCCTTCTCCATAGCACAACTGACAACTGTAATTAAATAGTTATGTTATTTCGTGATAAAAAGCCATGTTGTATCGCTGCCCCTTCCCAAAACAGGAGCTGTTTGCCTTTGGGCTCTGTCTCTGTTCTGTAGCAGTTATTTAAAAGTCCACTGCTACAGCAGTGAAGTTTATCGTGGTTATAAAAGTTCACTGAGCAGGGCCTTGGATTATTGAACACATTCCTTTGGATTTCCTTTGCTGAGAATGGGTCTTGATGTACTTACAAAGCATTCAGGGATGATTCCAAAATCAGTCATCATTCCTGAGGAACTGTAGTCATAGAACAGTTTGAGCTGGAAGGGGCCTCTAAAGATCATCTATTTCAACTGCCCTGCAATGGGCAGGGACATCTTCAACTAGATCAGGTTGCTCAGAGCCCTTTCCAGCCTGGCCTTGAATGTTTCCACCACCTCTCCTGTCCAACCTGTTCCAGCATTTCACCCTCCTCATTGTAAGAAATGTCTATCTTTACATCTAATCTGAATCTACCCTCTTTTAGTATAAAATCGCTACCCCTTGTCTCATTGTGATAGGCCACACTAAGAATTCCATCCTCATCTTTCTGATAAGGCTCTTTAGGCACTGGAAGCTGTTGTAGGGTCTTCCCAGAGCTGTTTATAGGGTCTTCCCCCTCTCTCCAGGCTGAACAACCCAAGTTCTCTCAGCCTTTCTGGACAGGAGAGGTGTTCCATCCCTTGGATCTTCTTTGTGGGCCTCCTCTGGACCTGTTGCAATAGGTACTTGTCTCTTTTGTGGTGAGGACTCCAGGACTCCAGCCAGGCTTCAGTTTCTTGAGGAAATTACATTTATCTCAATAAAGTTTCAATCATTTAATTTCTATATAGGCATTTTTGAGCTTAACATGATTTTTCTTCTGGGCTGATAACTATTTCATCCTTGTAAACATATGTCAGATATTATTATTATTGCTGCCTTGAAGGATGGTGAAAATGTGATCGTTCATCTAATCCACTAGTTTTTTTTACCTTGTGGACTGATTCATGTTTAAGGTTTATAATTTTGTAATGCTGCGTTATTCTTGTTTAACCTTTTTTTGCTGTTTTCAGTGGTCAGTGAGGCTGCACTACAGGCCATTGGTATTTAAACATGAATGACTAGCATTCTTCTAAATAAACCACCCATGCTCTTGCATTTTGCACAAATTTCTCTGTCCTGTTACTTTTCTGTTCAAGCAGAAAAAAACAACTTTCTTGCTTAAAAGAAAAATCAGTATAAAGTCACTTGGAAAACTGTATTTTCTCCACAAACCATTATTTGGTTTGTGGCTGAAAGGGAAGAGAAAGAAGAATGCTCATTAGGATCTCATTTGGGGAGACCCTGAGTTCTGAATAAAAGTGCCTGTCAAGCCAGAGAGGAGTAGCATTGACCTAGTCAAGACACAGTGATAATATTGTTTATGGGAAGTTTATGTTCCTATGCCACTCACAGCCCCTCAGGACTCAACTCTGTGAGTTTTGTGGGCTCTTAAGAGCGTCAGGAGCAGCAGCAGTGGAAGGAGAGCAGGGAACTGCCTGAGGAAATGATGGGCATCAGGATTTTTGTGGGGGTCTGATTTTGTAGGAGAAAGGAGAGCTAGGGAAGGAGGGGGGGAATGCGAAGTGAAAACCATCCCTGGGAGAATGAGTGGTCTACTCTAGAAAGTCTGAGACTGTGAGTTACTTCTAGTTGCTGGCACATCTGGCAAAATAAATCACAGATGCACTGATTTTTACCACTGAAGAGTTTGGCTGTGGGTCACTGTAGGCTTGGGAATCTTGCAAAGATTAAGTTAGGGTGGTGACCTGGCTTCTGTTGGCACTTAATTTTTCAGGTGGTTACAAAGTTCCCTGAAGTTTTGATTCATTTTAAATCTGCTCATTTTACAGATATTGCTGTGTAGTATTAAACTTTTTCATGCTTTTCAGTTTCCACACAACTGGAAATGAGGAGGGTGGGGAGGAAAGATGCCCCTGTGGCCTCCAGCCTCCCAGGCAGATGGGCTTTATCTTGATGGTATAATTTATATAGAAAACATTGAATTGAGTCTGTTCAGTTGACTGCACCCAGCAACAGCTGATCAAACAGCAGGTTCACACTGTGCACCGTGATTACCTGGATTACTGGGATAGCTTGAGTATAAACTGGGCTCATTTTTGCTTGAGTGATAAATCTGTGTTTGAATGTATTAAATATTGGAGCAAGACACTTCTTTTGTTCCAATATGAATTAATTTTTTATGAGGTAGCTTGGCCAGAGGCTGAATCAGTGAGTTATGCTAAATAATGAGCATAAATGAGGAAAGGAAAGGGTATAAATGCTTTTATGTCCCACTTTGGATATTTATCTTTTCTTCTATGTTTCCTTCACCGTTTTTGGCCCTACACATTCTATCAGAATGGTACAATTCTAGTGCTAACATTTTTTCTTTGATAGCAGCGATGTTTTTATGAACTATTTAGCTCTCAAACTTCCTCCTGCCTGCACTTAGAGATGAATGGATGGAAGTCACAACTTGTTTAGTGGTTCTCCTTTGGGCTTCTGTGGGTGACATGTATATTCTCAGCCTTTGGTATCTCAGCTGGTATTTCAGCAGGGTTCATCCTGATTTTTTGGTTGTTCAAATAAATAAAATGTTCACAAATCCTTGTAGGATTTACAATTTAACCTCTGTGTGTGTGTACACACCTACTTGTATATGTGGGCTGTGATGATGACAGGAATTTCCAGAGTCTCTGGGGTGTGGCTGTTTGGGAGTGGTATTGAGAGGTGCTCAATATATATCTGTAGTTATTATGTACTCTTTGTGTGAAAATCGTTAGCTGAAGATCAATTAAAATGTGAAACAAAATGGATAGCCATGGAATGAGGACATGATGTGTCTGCTGGGCTTTGCTGTTGCCCAGCCTGGCCTAGGTGAGCACCTGTGAGTCATTAGATACTGAGAAATCTGGGAATTTACACATTTATCCTTAATGTCAAGATATGAAAATTACAGTCTGAGTTTTTTTTAAGTTCACTTCTTCCAGTTGATTGTGTTTTTTGAGCATTTGCTTTTCTCAGAGGACTAAAAGAAAGAATTCTTTGCTTGAGAACAAGCAAGACTTGGCAAAACAGATAAGCATTTCTCTTCTGAGGCAACTGTTGCATAATTTTGCAAAATTTTCCAGATGCAGCTTAGACTTTTTTTTTCCCACATTGCTGTGTATGGAAGGCAAAACTATTCTTCAGAGTAAATCTGGCTGGCATTTTACTTGCTTGTAGACCTCTTCATAATAGTAATGCCTAAAAGGATGCTTTTAGGAAACTGCCTGTGTGGACCCTCAGCCAGTTCACTGTGCTCAGCTTTATTTAATCCAGGGCTATGATCTGTTTCTTGTAACACTTTTAGTTCTCTGTCCTTTTTTTTTTTTTCCCCTCTAATGTGTCTATTGTGTTTTGAGACAGCCCAGATTGTAAACTAGCAGAAAGGGATGACCTAAGCTAAAGGAGGCCCTGAGACTGAGGGTGTGTGGTAATATCAGAGTATAAATGATAATTACATTATTAATATTATTATTAATATCAACCTTAACTTTTCAGTATATTGTGGAGCCATAACAAAGGACATGGAGAATGTGTTTGGGTTTTGGTTGTTTTGTCAATATGAAGTTTTAAGGAGAATTTGAGATGTAAAAGTGAAGTGGAAATGAGAGAAGCCTTGGGCAGAACAGCTGTGCCTTCGGTGCTTAAGCCTGGGTATCGCTGTACCAAACGTGTTGGGTTTTCACCCGAATGCCACAAATTGTCTTCATCCCATGCTTGGCAGGACTTGAGCTTAACACCCCAAACTTTGGTCATCTCACTCATATCTGCCCAGGCTCTGTGTCACTTAACCAGCTTCAATGCCTGGGACAAGGGTAGGCTGAATGTTTGTCATTCTCATTTTTTAAAAACTTAATAAATGCTTAATAAATTCTGCTCCCTGCACTGTGGATGGATCATCCCAGAGCTCTTGCAGGAAGAAGAGATCACAGAAAGCTGGGACTAGAGTTTGTGCTCCCATAAAGTCCCATTAACTCATGGGGATGCTCGTACTGACCTTGGTGACAAAATTACAGAATTAGAGCTCAGACAGAAAAACTCATTGCCTTGTCTAGACAATGAAATGCCAACAGAAATAAATTATATTTGCTCATAGAGTGCTGTATCTTAGGCAGAAATGTTAGGTCCTTTGTACAAATATTTTAAGTAAATGTACATTTTAAGCAGATAGTCAGGTTGATAATGTCTCTTTTTGCTCCTTGGGGTTTCTGAAACTGTGATTTTGTTGTTTTCCTAAGTGCTGTAATGTTCTAGGTGAGTGATATTCATTTTAATGGCATTAATTGCAGTGCAGTGATACAGTTTAGGAAAGCAGAGTATCTCCCCCATGGCCAAAATACTTGTGTCAAAAAAGAGTTGCTTTGCTAGTTTTCACTGTACTGTTTAGACATAAACGTAAAGCATGACCGAGAGTGACAATTTACCTCAGCCCAGCTCTACCATGGTTTTAGGTTCTGAACTAAAATTTTTGAATCTTTCTTTGGTAAGACTGAGTCAGATATCTAAATTACCATTGTTAAGATGTCCCAGGTTGTAGAAGTAAAAAGGTTAGCTTCACATTGAAAGCACAAGAGCAAAATTCCTCAACCTTTCCACAATGTGAGCAACATTCCAAAACAATCCTGTACCACCTTAACTCACCCAGACCCTGGTCCAGAGCTGCTTTTGCTTTTTTTGCTGCTTCTGTTGTCTTGGGTTTTGTTTTATTTACAATCCTTATCTATAACGCCTTGCAGGCATTATTGTCTCAAGCCATTATTTCAATTAAAATGTTTTAGCTGGCTAATGATGAGTGGCAGAGGTAAAAGGGGCCAGGCCAGGTTCAGTCTCTCAGTGGCAGAGCAGTAATCAGATTGTGTTCGTTAGAGCACAAACAAGAGCAATGCTATTAAATTGTAGTTTCCAGCACAGCAATGCAATGAAGAAGCTGTGGAGCACGAAGGAGAAATCCCACTGGTGCAAAATGGCTGCGTGGCTCTGGGTGAGGTCTTTGCCCTGCTCCTGCCCTTCAGGCTCACAGTGACACGGAGGCTGTAACTCGAGGTGATGGCACTGAATTACAGGATGAGGTGGGGACATTTCTTAGAAGGAGGTCAGAGAGCCCTGAGTATAAACAAGGAGGGCTTTTATTTGAATTTTTGAGTAATTAGGTCTAAGCAACAGCAAACTGGATTCTTCCTCGAACTGATCTAATTTTTACATGCTAGAAACTTAATTCATGATCAAGGGAGTGGTTTTTTTCTCCCCACCCACAATTTACTTTACGCGGGCATTTTCCTCTGAGTTTCTTCTTATTGACCTCATTCACTGCAACTGTGTTGACCGCTAACTGTGGTGCTCTCCCCAAATGTCCTTCTGCAGCATTAACGGATGGATTTTGTTTCTTTGGGGACAGTGCAGCAGTTTTGGCCAAATTCATTTCTTTGCTGTATATATTTTGCAAGTATTTGGCAAGTATTCCTGAACAACAAGGGTGGTAGGTCAGGGATACTATACAAAGGCATTTAATAGTGAGGGAAGTTGCATTTCCTGTGTGATCCCACAGCAGTACCAGCTTCTATAACTTTTTGTAGGTTTTGATGGATTTCCTGTTTTTTCTTAACATTTTAGATACTTCAGGTGGTGTTTTTTAATTTTTTTTCATTTGGGTTTGAGGCTTTTTTTAGTTTTTGTTGGGTTTTTTTTATTTTCTTTTGAGACTCATAACTTAAATTAAGAGAAGTTAAATTCATGACCTTTCTGGTCTTGTCTCTCTGAGACTTATATTCAAGATCAAGAAGAAGAATACAGAGATTACTAAAATAACAGCTTCAATGTGTTAAATATCCATAGACATCCATCTGTTGAATAACTGAATAATTCTGTTAAAAATACTTGAGTTAATCTACCTTAGGCCCTGAACGGAAATCTTACTTGTCTGTATATAATCAATTACGATGTTTCCTTTCTTTTTTTTTTTCCCTCAGTCTCATGAAACATTTTTGCATCCCACAATTTCTCCATTAACCCCAGGGCAGAGGACTGTGCTGGTTCTGCAGGCTGAGTGTTATCTCATTTCCGAGGTGCTTTTTTGGACGCATCCTCATGCCGAGCCTGGTGCAATGTTTGTTTTCTGCTCTGCACTGCACCAAGGCTGCTCTGCCCTCTGGCTCTGTGTGGAGCAGCATCTGCTACCTGACATCTCTGCACACTCAGAGATTTAGATGTGGCTGAACAGGTTGACAACCAGGAAAAAAAAAAATCCTTTGCAAACATCTCTTTTGTGTCAAAATAAATACAGGGAGGAAAACGTTGGCAAAGTCCAAGAATTGAAGGAAGTTCTGCGTTGAGACCTGCCAGTTAATACAGCGCAAGGACAGTGGCAGCATTTCTTCCTGCTCAATGTACAATTTTAGTCAAAGGGAGGAATTTTTATGGTTATAAGGTGAACAATTTTTTTTCTTCTTTCAGCCATTTTAGAAGCTGTTAATTGAACGCCTGTGGCTTAGAACTTTCTTTGCTCCCTCCATGAATTAAACTCTAGAATTTGCAGATGATTTTTGTAATTATATAAATGAGAGAAGGATTTTTTTTTCCTAGAAAGGAGATAAGAAATATGGAGGAACATGATAAAGTAGTGAGTAATACAGAGAAAGTACGACAGGAACGCCTTCAGAAATTTAAAGCTTTTCAGAGATGCAACTTCCAGTCACGTCCTTTCTTGTGGTTTTTTTTGTGGTTGAGATGTTAAGAATAAAGGCTGTTTCAGTAAAATTGCTGATTCCACGCAGAATAGAATGGCAATACTAAATTTCAATCAGTTTTTTAGAAAATATACTTTAAAATACTATTTAGATAGTCAAATATATTAGGTCATGGGGCTACGTTGTATGGAACATGGGGGTCAGATGAAAAATGAGACTCTTCTCACATTTGTCAATTCAAGTACAAATATAGTAAATATGTTGTATTATATATATAATTATTATTATAATAAGTTATGTTATATATGATACAAATATATGTAATCCAAATATATATATATAAAACATCCATTATAAAGGTTGGACTCTATTATCTTGGAGATATTTCCAAGCTTTATGATTCTATGAAATAGAAGTTTGGATTTTGCCCTAGCATACATGTTTAAGATTTTTCATTTAAAAAAAGATTAAAAATCTGAATTAGTCATTCTCTCAGGATAAGAAAACTGTTGATGTTAGGAAGTGAGGATGTAATGAAGCTGTTTAGTGAAATGGTGCAATTTAAGGTGTTTAGTAGGTACAGAGACATTTTACAAGAAATAAGTTGAAAGTGAAGATGAAATAATTACCGATGATGATGATTACATTTGAGTCCAATCTGTGTGAGTGCAGAGCGCTGCACGATGGGGAAAGAAATGATTTTCGTGACAGGAACTTGCATTATAAGATTCTGGGGGAGGCAATCTCCAATCTCCCACCGGGATCTCTGGGTGGCTGCCATTGGTACCGGGTTGCCATGGTAACAGATGGAGGCTTGCCCGGTTGAGCGTCCTCTAAACACAGTGGTATTTTCAGTCTGGGGCTTCAAATAATCATCTTTGCTTCATTGTTGTTTGCATTAATTATCTGCCTGTTGGTTCTTTGAGCAGAACTGCAGGTGAGGCTGCTTAACTGTTTGATTTATGCTGTATCTCTCTCTATATATTTATTTATGGCTCTCTGTGGCCCCTTGGAGAAAGCTGACCTGGGAACTGGAGCCAATGTCTGTCTTCTGTGAAGTGGTGGCAAAAATGGCTGAGCCCTTCTATTGCAATTCAGATCTGATTCTACTGAAATGCTCCTGGGGAGGAGGGAAAGCTGCCTCTGGGTGACAGAACACTGTGCATAAAATAGGAGCAATAATAGCATCACTCACAGTTCTGGATGGCTTTTGCATTTGAATGCAGCTCTTTGCCTTGCTTGTGAGGAATGGGGGCAATACCAAAGATCTGCCCTTTGTTAGTGATGTGTTAGAGTGGCAGGTAAGCCAGAGGCTGTGCTGGAATGTGAAATGTGAAGGGTTAAAGTGCTCAAGAGAGACCTTATATCATGTGTGACTGATTTTCCCAGGCTTTGCCTCACAGGTATTGTGTGTGCTGTTTGCTGCAATTGGGGCACAGAGAGACCACTCTGACTCTTGCCCAGAGAAGAGGTTGCGGTTTGTGGGGTTTCCTGCAGCAGTTGTTGGTTTGTGAAAAACAAACCTCAGCCTCATGTCCCAGTATTCACATTCTAGTGTTCATTTCCATTTTAATGTGCTTTTGTTGCTGCTGCTGGTGCCTTACCTGCCCTTGTACCGCTTTGGCTCAGAGCTCTCCCTCCACAACATCCAGTCCCCTCACGATATTACAGTGACAGTCCAAGAGCCCGTCTGGGGCCTTGGGCCCAGCTGCAGGAGCAGGTATGGAGTGATGTGGCAGTACTGTGATTCCCAGTGTGTGAGATACCAAAACCAGCAACATTACACCTGATTGCGCTGTAATGTGGTGTCTGTCTCCAGCAGCTTTGAGTTACCCTGCTCTGTGTGTGCTAGGAGACCTCTGCTCCTTTGCTGTGCCCTCTGACCCTCCTGGCCTCTGCCTTTGCTTCTTCCACCTTTTTCCATCTGTTACGTGTTTGTGATGATTTCTGCAGCAGACTTGAGACCAGAACAGTGATGTGGCTGAGAGAAGAGGGGCAGCACCAGCCCTTGAACTGATCGGGTGCTGCTCAGTTTGGGAACCCTGCAGACTGCATCTTCCAAGCCCCAAGGACACATCCCTCCCCCTGCAGAGATCAGATCTGCTGGAGGATGGGCATGGACACGGCAGTGAGATATTAATGAGCCTGATCCTTCCCTCAACACTGTTTTGGTTTCTTGTTTTTGCTTCAGGAAAGAGTAAACCCTTGTCCATCTTTAACAGGTCTGTGTGTGAATGTGGCAGGGGGTGGGGGAAAGGTGGCACATCCCCAGAATAAGCAGTGGGGAACAAATGGTAGGCGTAATCAGGTGGATGAAAGGTGCGGGAGGAAACAAGGAGGTGGTACCTGGGCTGTGAGTCAGCTCCATTTCAGTGGAATCTACAGAGTTATCCTTTTGCAAACTTCTCTGTTGGTTCAGCTCCTGGGAATAAACTGCCTTTGTTCCCAGCTGCACTGAAATGTTTATTCATTGGATTTTAATAAAGAAAGTCGAATCTCATATCCCTTAATCAGTGTTGGTAGCTGAATGGTATTAATTGATTACTCAATACCTGTTAGCATGAAAAGCCAGCGGAGACCTTCAGTGACAGCAGGCTTCAGTTTATGCATTCGTTCTGTAAATTATTAATAACTACTATTGATCTTCTCCCAACTGATGGAATATTTGTCCTTTTTGAGAAGTAACTTCTTTTTTCTTTAGCAGATAAGCCAGATTTATTTAGGAGTTTTTTTGCTTATTTTTCCTCCAGAAGACAATCTCTCATTGCAAGTTGTTTGAAGGGGCTGTCCATGTTTACATACCATGGCTGTTGCTGTATTATGTTCTTCCTTGGTATCTTCAAATATTTTTGAGTGTAGTCAAGGCCACTGATCCAGCCAGATGTTTTTGCAATGTAATTTCCTCAGCAGGAGGTACAGAAAGAACTTTATCAGTTTCATTACTGTTTTTCTCACCAACACTTATGTGAAAACCCAAGATAAATAAGCCCATGAAACTAGGGGGAAAAAATGGCAGGAGGGTATGATGTTTTAACGGAAATATCTGCAGCTTCAGAAAATATCAAATTGTTTGGATAGATAGGTCTACACTATTGTAAATTTTTTTTCCTTTTTTTTTTTTTTTTTTTTTTTTTTCAGGTGGGGAAAGAAAGAACTTAACTGCAGCACATTGCAGCAGTTTCACTACAGGGCTAGGAACAGGACTGGGTTTCTCCTACTCCCAGTCCACGAGTTGGTGACCAGAATGTTCTGTAGCCTCTCCCTAGGACTGCTATATTTTCTTCATTTTCATTTCATTCAGTGCTGCCTTGTTAGCTTGGGCCATCTGTTTTTGCTGTCAGTGCTTTTTGCCATTTCTTTCACGGCTGCTTTCTGCTTGGAACAATCTGCTTGGATGACAACTCAAAAACTGCATGTACCAGGACACACAGAGGGAGCTGATTGCATTCTCATGGTAACAAGGCAGGGAGCCAGAAAGGATAGATAAATTATGATGTATGACTGTGGCTCCCAGCCTGGCCTCTTGCTGAACTTTATTCATCACATCCTGTTGGTTCAGAAAGATGATACAACCTGCTAGAATATAACTCTTGTCCTACTAGAAATTCACATGTGGCCAAAGTAAGCACCTCGGTTTATTTAAATCTCAGTTTGTGTGCTGAAGTAAAAGGCAGAGATGATCTTAGGAAGTTGAGAGGTTGTGGGCTGGATTCCCCCCATGTTCATCCTTTCTAGTTCCCTTCATTCCCATAGAAGCTTGACACACTTGCTGCAGGGCTTGACATTGATATTTTCCACTGCACACATGAGGATTCATGACATCACAACTAAAAAGAGATATTTCCTCCTCTGTTTTTACTGTTCCTTCACTTGGGTGTCTCAGCTTTAAGGGTCGCAAGATGGAAATAAAATGTATTAAAAAATGGATGCGGAAAAAACCTATTGTTTGGGTAGATTTACTTATACTTTTAATTCCTGTTGCCACACACAGCTGCACATTCTGTCTCTTCTTGTCAGACCACATGTTCTTCTGGAGACGAAGCCTGAGACCTGCCTGTGTGGGAACCTTGGTATTGTACCTCAAAATATTCAGAACTGGAAAGCAGAGACATAGAACAAGTGTCAGGAAAACTTCATAAATTTAGGACAGTCCTAATAATACTTCTTCCTTTATTGTTGTTGTTGGGGAGGACAGTTTTCTGTTTACAAACAGTGAAGTTTGGAAGTTCTCTGCCTGGCTGGGTGACCATCGTACCAAGTGCTGGCTGATGCATCAGAATTCCTGAGCATGTGGTGCAAAACTTGCTCAGCACCTGTAAAATTGGACAACAAACTATTTAAATAGCTGGCTTCAGTTCCACTTAATGATTCTTGGGTTTTGAGGGTTTTAATTCCACCACCTTGACACTCTGGCATAGTGTTTGAATGAAAAATTCAAGATTTGGATGGACAGCTGTGAGAGTTTTTACGTATCAAGTCACAAAAGCTGTGCAGTGCATACACAGAAGTATTCTTTAATTGCTTTTCTTTTTATCTTTTAGGTCTCTCAGCAGCCAAGCTACTGACTGAGTCAGGCTTGAGCGTGGTGTTGCTGGAAGCCAATGACAGAGTTGGTGGAAGAACTTTCACTGTGAAGGTAATTATCCCCAGAGCCATTTATACACTACATATTCATACTTACAGTATGTGTCATGTGGGGGATTTTCTAGAGTGCCAGCAGGTGGGAAATTTCCTGGTGGTGTAGCAATGAGAGTAAGGAAAGAGTGGCATGATGGTGGGGACAGAATATTTCTGTGATTTCCGGGCTCTGGAGTCACCCGTCTGGGAAGGAGAATGTGATGAGCTAAGCTTCAAAATCATTTCCTGGGGAAAGACATTGCAGAAATCTCAGTGGATGGAGCACCCATGAGGCCAGCCATGCTGTGATCAGTGCTGAGCTGAACTGTGACGTGGCCCGTGCAGAGTGGTGTAGGGCAGAGGAGTGTCAGGGCTGCTTGGGAGCTGGAACCACCTTCCCTCCTTTCTTCTGCTCTGTCCTGACGTGGGACCACTCTCTCGCACTCTTTCCATTAGAAAATCTTGTCTGTGCTGCTTCCTAGGCTGGTGTGTTTTGAGCTGGTCATTGGTGAGATGCCTGACTGAGCAAGAGCTGCATGGATGTCTCTGACTCTCCTCTCTCTGCCTGCCAGGCTCTTTCCTCTTTTTAAGGCTGCAATGTAAAAATGGGTCACCTATGCTGGTTATAAACTCCAAATTATAATCAGCATGCTGGTTATGAGCTCAGTAATCACCACACCAGAACTCTACCAAAGAATTTGTTTTCCATGGGGAGAAGAATCTTAGCCAAAATGCTCTGGGAGAATTTAATTTCTTTCCATTCCTCTGGATTGCTTTTTTAACTTGTGTGCTATTTACAAAGGGCTTATCTCTTTTGGTTTAGTTTTTTTTTTTTCTTCTTCTTCTTTTTCTGTGTGTGTTGTGTGTGATAAACCAGAATAAGCAAGTTAAATATGTGGACCTTGGAGGGGCTTACGTGGGGCCAACACAGAATCGTCTCCTGCGTCTCTCTAAAGAGTTGGGAATAGAGACATACAAAGTGAATGAAGTTGAGCACCTGATACATCATGTCAAGGTAAGAGGTGCTCTCAAGCTGCTGCTGTAAACATGAGCATTGTTGTGATGTCCTTTCTCCTTGTTTTCCACTCTTGCTGCAGTGGAGAATACCTGTTTGACTGTGCAGTGTCTGAGTTTGTTGGTTAAAAAAATCAGTGTGTTGATAATGAAATCACCAACAAATTGCTATACTAGTACAAATTACGACAGGCACACGTATTTATGGTTGTACCCTGTGGGCACATCCTGCTAGCTCATGCCTTGGTTCAGCTCTCACTTCTTAGTTGAAAGCTCTGAAAAAGCTTCCTTGTTTATGAATGGTGCAACTGTGATTCTTCTGTGCAGGTCAGCTCTGATATGCGCTGCCCAAGGGGTCTGAAAATCCCTTTCAGAAGTCCTGGATGTAACTCCAAGCAGGCTGAAAGTCTCTCAGGATGGGCTTCCTAAAGCAGTACAATTGTTATGCTGATGGAAAGAAGTGAGAGGTTATGTCTGGTTTTGCTGATGGGGAGACTTAAAATGCAGAGTAGCAAAACAGCAACTGCAAAAGGCTCTGGGAATCAGACAGTCTTGTGGAGGCAGATCTGAGAGATCTGTTCATGGTCTGAAATAGAACAGCTATGGCAAAGCTGTTAAAAAGCCCACGCATTCTCAGTAGTCATTCTCCAAAAGAGCATTCTTTCTCCTTTCCTGAAACAGACCGGTGTTGCACTTGCACAGAAAGGAAACTTTCCAGGTTAGACCCAAGGAAGTCAACTCTGGGTTTCATTATATGCTTAGGAAAAGCCATTGTGCAATGACTGGCAAAATATTTGTCAATAGTTGGTGTTTGATCGAAGGTTAAAGAAGACACTGACAGTTTTTAAAACAGAGAAAAGATGTTTTGTTATATTTTCCATTATTTTTTTCTGCTCAATTTTTATAAAAGAAAAGTGTTCTCAAATTGATTTGCTATGGTGACTGTCTCTAATTACCATTTCTGTGGCAGAACTAATGGATACATCCACACTGCTCTGTTTTGTGTGCCTCTGGCCTCATCTTCAAAGCCAAATTTTCTGTTTGTTCACAGTATTTGGTCTTCAGCTTTCCCCAATAGCGACAGGAAGTAATGCCACACTTGACATGGCCAGTCAGGATACCCAGCTTTTCAGGGCAACTTGCTGTCCTAGCATGGTGGCATTCCAAAATACTGCCAGAAATTACAGTTTCTTGGGGTTGTTCCCAGTCAAGTTTTGAAAACCTCAGAGGAGAGAGATCCCAGCTGCTGGCTGAGTACTCCCAAGCCATGCTAAGAGCCTGAAGGTTGTATGGAAACAGTTTGTGGGCTCAATTGCCTGTAGGAGTTCCTGGAGAGAGGAAGGAGAGAACTCCCTGGTAGCCAAGCAAGAGGTAAAGAGAAGAGGTAATTCCACAGCCAACAGCAAATCCTTTGCATTTCCTGATTTCATTCCTTTTAAATCCTTTATTTCCATTTTTCTTCTGTGTTTGTACAATTGGGGGGAAGTATTAACATAGTTGAAGAATGACTCACAGTTAAATAATTGGCATGTGAGCACTATATAATAAACATATGCACTGTCTTATGGCCAAATCTTCAGCATTTCATGTATCTTCAGCACATTCCCCACAGGTTTCTGAGCCTTGTGCCTTATCCATGGTTTCCCTGAAAATGAACAGTGCTCGTGTGCTCCTTGAAACCTAAGAGTGCTCCCAGGTCGTAGATTCAAAGTACACAAAGAGCTGTGTCCTCTGTGTTAAACTGAATTCACATGCTGACCCAAGCTTTGTGGCTGGGGCCAAGTGTAATTAAATTCTGGACCAGAAAGTTATCCAAGCCCAGAGAGGCAATGAAACCTAAAGGTTTTAATTCTTCTTTTGCTACGCAAAAATCAAGCATCACAGTGCATCTCGTAAAATCGGCCGCTGTTTTTACTTATACCCAAAGGCAAAATCAAGCCTTTCATAGTTAATTAAATTCATTTTAGAGGCTTTTTAATACAAGTAATATATGCAGCTTCTTTGTACTACAAAATGAAAAGAATGTATTTTGTTGATCTCTGGGTGGGTCTCTGCTAATTAGGATTTGCCAACTTGATTGGGTTGCATGGTTCTTTTCTCCTTTAATCTTTTTTAATGCTAGGTTCTATTGTGAGATTATTTTTGGTCTTGCTTATATTGTGTGTGATATCTTCACAGAAACTCAAAATTATGTTTCTTACCCTACATTTTTTTTTCCTTTCCCTCCACTTGTTAAGCAGCCTTTTCCATGGTCTTTGAAAAGAGATTAGTATGTTCTTTTCATTTTTGTAAATACTGGTTCATCAGCCTTAGTGAGAAAATTAGTATAGCTCTGTAAGTAGTATTTGGTAGGCAAATTGCTGCCTGAACACCATTGATTTTTCAATAGCCTAACTGAAATTAGGTTCATAAATCCAGATTTAAGAAGCAAAAGCAGAACTATCTGAGAAGTCATCATCCTCTAGCAGTTTTCACACTGGACTGGTAGGCAGACATAAAATCTGTAAAAATGCTTCTTAAAATGAGATAGCCTCTTAGCTGCCCAGGAGAGGATTCAGGGTCCTACCTTAGAGATGCAAATTTGCAATTTTTGACTAGTGGTGTTTGTTTTCCTCACCAAAATGACAGCTTTTGTGTTTTTAAAAAAGCAAAGCTAAGAGCATGTAGTCCAAGTGATTTTTACCATGTAACAGTCCCTCGAAAGTCTTAAATATGAAAACGTGCCAATTATTGTGAGGGTTTAATTAACAAATTTTCCTTGTTCATTCAGGCTGTACTTCACTTCTGTGGAGTCTCATTAGCCATGCCAACTTTCTGCATTTTAAAACACAAATTTACCATCTTTTCAGTCGTAATGCAGGTTTATTGTCCAAGATAACTGTGCAACTGGTTTGCTCTGCTACCCTAGATCTCTGTGAGGAAACATTTCTTTATATGGATGGTTTGCCCAGTGAATGTTTTTAAATGATTCCTTCATGTACTGTGACAATGATCTACTCTTTGTCCAGCTGCAGTGCCAAGAGAACATCCTCTGATCCTATTTTCTACCAGATCTTTCTATAGGGTAATGCCACTGATGTAATTCCTTATTATAAAAATAGTAGAAACACTTGTCCCTTTAATCTCTGTGCTGTCTCAGAGCAGGCTGTGGGTAGTGCTAACAGCTGGCTGAGGTAGGTGGTTATTTTCACAGCCTGTTGCATCAGAAAAGCCCCCTTGCCATGGCCCCCATCCTGGGGGTCTTTCAGGTTCAGATGCTGGGGGAAGCATGGAGCATCCCCTCCCCAGTCACTGGAGAAGTTCTTGACAGCAACGTGACTTCAACTCCGTTCCCTGGAGGAGGATGGAGTTTCCTCACGCTCATCCCTCTGCCAGCAGCGCTGGCTGGAGCTGTCTGACTGCATGTCATGTCATGGACACTTAAAGTTTGGCACCACTTTCATATAAAGGATAAATAATTGACAGCTCTGGGGGGAGTGATAGTGTGAACCCTGCCTGCAGCACCTCATGAAGGTGAATATTTAATCCTATGCACACAGCACTTTTAACCAGGACCCCGATTCTGCGCTGATTTTGCCAGGCTACCTACTCATCTACAGTAGACTTGCAGAACAAAATTTTACAGCCCTCTTGGGTGTCATTCATTTTCATCACCATTGTGCTTATTAAAATGCAGTTTGCAGTGGTCTTGTTCATGAATTAGAAATATGATGGTCGCTCTGTATTGGGATTTAATTAGCAGCTGGATAAGTGACTGCTGTATCTAAAGCTACAGAATTTAGTGGTGTTTCATCTGTGATATATGCACTGAAGCTAAGGAATATGATTTATTTAAGCTTTTTCTCCTGCCTTGTGTGCAAGTCTGAGGGCAGTATCTTGTGACATACTCTGCAGTATAGAATATAACTGCTTAAATGGATTTTTGAATGACTAGATTAAAGTGCTTTCATTGTTCTTTGTGTATCCCAATTAGAGTGCAGTCAGAGAATGGAAAGACTGTGAGACTCCCAGTAGCTGTCAGTTTAAGGGAGGTGAAATAGCCTTGTGTCTTTTGTTTTCTCCCCTTTTTGCTGACAGTTTGTAAACAAGAATTTGGGGAGTTGAGAGGAAGACGTGAATGTTGAAGAAGCCAGGCATCTGGTGTCTTGAAAGGGAAGCCAAGTAAATTCAACAACATTTAAATTGCTGCAGGACCTTGACAATTTCACGTGTCATTAGTGGAAGACAGTTCTATGTTATTTTAACTCTTTACTTGAGATGAGAGTGCAGACATTCCTGCCACAAGATGCTGTGTCATTATCACACTCACTTGTAGCTTCAAAAGTGGGTCTGAGGTTGGTGAAAAGTTGGTGAAAGCATCTTCCAGACCCCTAGAAGAGATATCCTCCAGTCAGAGAATGAGGAGCAGCTTTTGGCAGGAGCACAGGAAAAGCTGGACTTGTTTGGTCTCACTGGGCCTGCCCTGTAAATAGAGGAGCATCTTCCCTTTTCTCTGTGCCAGCAAGCTGGCTGTGTTTGCAAGAAGAACTTTCCTAATTAGGACTTTTAAAATTAAAATACAGATATTTGTATTACAGCAGCTTAAAAGAAGCAATTATGGACAGCAAATCTGCAAAATGATCTCTGTCAAGTTGGGGCTGTAAAGCAAGGTCTTGCCAAGGGTGTTTATTGATCAGGAAGATTGAATGGAAGGCTGGAAGCTGTGACCTAATGGTAACATGAGGATGAAAGCAGTAAGAAAAATGAACTGTGAATAAAGTATGCATTTCTTAATTAAATTTGAGGGAAAAAAGAAAATCTTCCTGAGTCTTAGCTTTCCCAGACTTCACGGTCTGTTCGTGAGGAGACAAGGAAAAGGACTTGTGCTCCCACCTAGATTATTTAATTGAGGCTGCTGGGAGAAAAGCTTCGCTTGCATCTGATTGTAGAAGTGATTTTTGTTTCCCTTGAGAAGCTAATTAATGTCTACAGGAAAACAGAATTAGAGAAATGTATTTTTAAATACTGGAACAACTGGCTGAGCATACTGGGTTTCACATGTCTGTAAAATTTTATGTAAGTTTTCATATTTTTAGTGACCCCAAAGTCATGTTCTACGTAAATGCAGTGTTCTAGCTGTGGGACAGTGTGTCTACTCAGTTGTACTGTGGGCAGATGCTCTTTTGGAGGCTTTCTTTCAAGTGAAGCTCCACTTTTATTTTCATTTATTTATACCCCATTTATCTGCTTTTTAGAAGGGAAGGAAGATTTTTCTTAAGACTAATTATATAAATACTGAAAAGTTTTCAACTGTTTTTATCCTTTTGTTGACTGTTTTTATTCAGGTGTTGAAAGCCACATGCAAGCCCAGGATCAAAGAGTATTTAGAAACAAGGTCCTTATAAATCTGTGCTTCATAAGATACCTTAATGTCTTTTTCTAAAGGTTTTTTTTTTTGGTGTCTGAAAACAAAAAAATAGATCTCTGTCTAGTAGGGAAGAAAGTCGGTTAATTATTTTCAGAGCGGATTGGAAAAAATAGTCATGTATATATATATATTTATACATATACTTTAAATTCAGAGCAGATCCTCAAGGTCCTCTATTTTACTTTCTATATCACTTTGGTGGTGTTTCTCTAATTCTGCTTTTTCAAAGATGACAAGTATTTAACAGATTGCATGACCAGCATGGAAGATGGACTTTATTTATAATACAACAGAAACAAATTGTTACAAATTAGCTCCTTATCAGAATGCACATTTTGAGCTACTGTGTCTGGCTCTGCAACACTTAAAATGGAATTAGTTTTCATAATGAAATCGCGAGACATGTTGGCATCCACAGCTGATGAACTCAAATTAAATACTGAAAGATATTTAGAGGTCATTGTGGCATGTCTTAATGTTCTAGCTTTGCACCATCAGTTATACAGATTTTTTTCTTCTGCAATTATATTTTCTAACATTCTTAGATCTATGATCTTCTTATTTTGTCGAATATTTGTCAGTATAGTAACCAGCCAAGCATTTGAGATCCTGAACAGTTTTGCAATGAAGGGAACTTTAATGAAGCTCAGCTCTGTTACGGTTTCTAAGTAGGTTGTAAAATCTCTCTCATTTTGGTCCAGCTACTTGCCACTTTTTAATTGAGAATTATGATTATACACGAGGCTTAGTCTCAGAAATGTCTTGTTAGATGTTGTGAATTGGAAACAAAAAAACCCCAACCAACCAACCAACCTACCAACCAACCAACCAAACCCCCCTCCCCCTCAAACCAACGAACAAACACACACACCTCCCAGAAAAACCCAAAAAGCCCCCCGCAAAAAAACAAACCAAAATTATTCTTTTCCTTTAGACAGCAGATGAGAAATGGCATCTGAGCCAGGTACAGTTACAGCCCGAAGTGATGCTTTTCTGTTTCTGATTTTCCTTGTCACAGCTTGGGGTCTTACAGTTCCTGAGCCTTGTATGAATGCCATGACTGGGATTTTAAACTGGGAAAACAGGGTGTGTGTGGTGTACCAGAGCTGTGAATCAGCAGAGGGCACTACGTGCCAATAAATCTGTGTGGCTGGGAATTAACATGCAGAGTGACAGTCTTGGTGAATGAGCATCAGTTAGTCCAAGGTTTAGATGGTTTAGCTGAGGGAATATCTGTGCTCAGAGAGAGCTGACTTTATTTATAAGGTGTTTGTACTGTGCTATGAAAAATGCATGGATCATTGTCACCAGGGACTTCAGTTCACAGCGCTGCATCTCACTCTGGCACTACCTGGCTACGTAGTGTTTAGGGGAGCCTGAAGTTTTCCTGGGCCTGCAAAAGCAGGTTTTCTCCCAAGAATCCCACTCTGCATTGAGATACTGATATTTCCTGGGCGTCCTTTCTCGGCTAAGCATTTACTCACTGTCATCTTCACAGGAGAAGGCACATCAGGTCAGGTCCCTGTGTCCCCTGAGTTCTGGAGCTGATATTCAAGAGGCTGCTGATGTTCAGTTGTCATGCTGTGGGGTTTTTTTTCCCCCTTAATAACTCATTTCTATGTCAGCTATTTGACCTGAATCAGACCTGATATATAAAGGAATCTGATTTCTGCACGACTTACACGGGTCCATCATAACTCAGCCAAATGTTGGTTGACGTGGAACAGATGGCTGAGAAAAATCTATTGGGAATTGTGAAGTTCGTGACAAACACTGGGTTTCTCATTTCCCTGCTGGTTTATTGCTGGGACAGCTGGATTGCACAAGTTTCCTCCTTTTAGTTTCAGCTTCTTCAGTGGGCTTTAGCCCCCACTGCAGCAACAGCCTCTGTAAGCAGCAAGTGATCCATGCAATGGCAGGTAGATCTGCAGGTGCTGATGCTGCCGTTGTGTTTTTTTGAAGCATTGCAAGTGGCATCATGAAACTATTTCTAAAATTTTATATAGAAATAAAGAAAGCGTAAGAAATACTTCTGAGCATCATAGAACTGGTGTTGAAGTAATGTGTCTAGCGATTGGAAGGGGTGGTTATTCTTGACAGTTCTATAAAACTCTGTTTTGGTTATAAAAATATTTGAAAAATAAATGTTTTTGTGCATCTTGGGGCATGCCTTGTTATTCTCTAGAGATTACACACCACCAGGAGGCACAGAAAATGCTATTCCCAGCAAATAAGCTAATTTTGCCTAAATATCAAAAAGGTTTTTGTGTTTGCAAAAATGCAAATTCAGCACAAGTGAAGCTGAAATGTTTTGGTTTGTTGGTAACTACTCAGAGCCATCTGTAGTCTTTCTTTACTGCTGCTATTTTTGTTTCTGTGCAGAGCCTAGTCTAGCAGTCTCTTCTCAAAAAAATTCTGATTGGCAGCTCCTGGAGTTTTGTTTGTGCAAGAAATAAGGATCAGGCCTTAGGAGAGATGCCTTAGGAGCTCTTGAAAGTAACTTTCACAAAAAACCCACTGACTTTGATGACTGTTTTTATTTTTTTCAGGTAGAAGTTTGTTCCTGTTCTTTATGAGACTTACCACCCCAGATTGCTACACAAGAGACATACCCAAGATTTTCCTTTTGGCAGTTCAAATGCAGTGAAATAGAAGAACAGTAAAACAGAAATATGGTTTGTGTGTCTCTTAGCTGTGCGCTCATGAGGAAGCACTGCTGGGAATTCATAAGACTTGAGTTAACTCGGAGGGGATAACTGGGTTAGGGTTGCCTCTGGCAGGCCAGGAAGCTCAGAACAAAATCAATAATTAGAATTACCCATTCTGATGCTGTCCTGGTTTTCTTGAGCACAGCAGTATGCTTGTTTCATAAGCCTAAATTTGGGAAATAGCAGGTACTTGAGACCAAACTGATAAGCTCTGGCTTTGGAATACTTACAGGATGCTGACACTAGTGAGTTCAGAGGAAGCCACAGTGAAACTGATTTCCTGAGACCATAAGGCCAGTGATGGAATTTTAATGTGCCCCAAATATCTAAAATATATTTTTCAACGTGGTTCAGATGTTATCACCTGGGACAGGAAGGCACTTGGTCTGAGAGGTTTTGCTCTTCTCTCATAGCCCTTTGGCAGCCAAGTATGAATTGATGTGTGCCCCAGTATAAATTGATTCCACATGAAGAGATTCCATAATAATACCCAGATGTTCATGCTGGGACCAAATGCCTCTGATGAAGCAAACTTCTTCTGTTCATCTCCATCTACAGGGATATATTTTCCTGATTCCAGATTTTGTTTACTTGATTCCAGTATTTTCATACAGTTGAGCATGGAAGATGTAGAAATGTACTTTGAATTCACACTGAATGAAAATAAAATAAAGACAACCCTCCATTTTCTGGGTGAACATGTGCCATAATGTCCATCCTTAAATTAGAAGTGCTTGGTTTTCAACCTTGGTGCCTCTGGCACATGAAGTGGCTGGACATCTACTCTCACTGTGACAGAACTTCTGATTGAAACCTTCTAAAAAACTCATTTTGGCACTGTAAATACCATAATTTATCCTCCAAAGCACTGCAGAATTGAATTGTTGCCTTGTAGCTGCTTCCTGTTAAGTTACCAACGAATTAAATCCTTTCCTCTCCATTTTGCTTTTTTTCCTAACTTTCATTGCTTTGGTGTTTTTGACAAGGATTCCATGAGAGTCTTCTGTCCATAGAGACTAGGCGAAAAAACAGTTGCTTTTTTGCTTTCTCTGACCTGTTCAGGAGTTTTGTAAATTACTTTTCTCGTATTCATGATTTGATTTTTTTTTCTTACTGATTTCTGAGTATCCTTATATTTGAGTTAAAAGCCCTCAAAGTTATTAGCCAGCATTTTTCAAAGTTATATCTCATTTTGTTATTTCCAGACCAAGTTCTGAGTCTTTCAGGATCCCTTTGTGCCCTTTTACTGTATCTTCTGGTGCTTGCAGACACCTGCAGATTTGAATAATGTGCTCTCTGTCCCTTCTTTCACCGTATTAATAAAGAGGCTAAATCAAATCAGGCCTGACATTTCTTTGAGTAAGTGGTCTTTGGATACTTCTCTTCAAACAGACACTGTTGTTGTCACCTGGTTATAAATATTAAATCTTGGTGCGGTATAATTTTATGAAGCCAGTGTAAATATTTTTTTAGTGATGGATTGGTGTGGCACTGCATCAAAGATCTATTAAAAGTTAGTGCTTCTACTGTTTGACATTCAAGCTCACGCAGTGCAAACTTAAATATATAATTTAATATAAATATTAAAAAATAAGCTGTGGCATATGGCCTTTTTTATTTATCTATCTTATGGACTCCACAATGCATTGTGGAAGAGCAAGTAATGGTAATGAGCCTTTCTTTGTGAATTTTGAAAGCCATTAGGCTGCCATCCCTATAGTCAGCCAGGGAAATCCCATGTAAATAAAACAGCTCTACAAATTACCCATTGTCTTCTACTCTTAATTAAGTTAGGCTTTCTGAATATCCAGTAATGGAGATTTAGATACAAAAAATATGATTATTAAATATGTAATGAGGTAATTAGGAAATTGGTATTGGTCACACTGTCCCATTCTGTAATTTATAGCTAGGGGTCTTGGGCTGGAAGAATAAGTCTAATTAGTAAATGCTACATTTTTTGCAGGGCTGGTAATTTTTAGGTTTGATGAAACAATTTTTTAGGTTTGATGAAACCAATTTTTTTAGTGTATTATAAAGCTTACCACAACTACCTTTGTCTGATTTTGAAAGAAAAAAAAAACCCAAACTGCTAAATGCAATTAGCAGTTAAGTGTATGCATGAAAAATTTGGAGGGAGAATAAATAAATAGATAAATAAATTAATAAATATTTCCTTTCCGGTAGCAAATAGCCAATTTTGAATTTTTTGTTTTGGTTTGACATCAGTCAGACAATGCTGTTTCATCTCATTTTATTGGTCTGATGTTAGTGACTCTGCTGCACGGTGTTAGTCTGGTTGCCCAGAAGTGCCAAAGGTGAAGCTTCGAAGATAAAGTATCAGTTCTACACTGACTTGCTAAAGCCTGACTTGCTCACTCAGCTGTGTATCACACCTAAATTGCACATGCAGAATATCAGGAAAAACAGAATAACCACCTAGAGCTGGTTTCCCAGTTTCATGTTCAGGTAATCTTTGTGTATCCCTGAGGATGGAAGACACCACAACTTCTCTGGGCAATCAGTGCCAGTGCTCAGGCACCCTCACGGTCAAAAAGCATTTCCTGATGTTCAGAAGGAGCCTCCTGTGTTTCACTTTGTGCCTCTTGTCCTGTTTCCTGCCCACACAGACAATGACCCATCAGAAGCTGTCACTTGGATTGATTACATTTGTGCTTTTTGTGAACACTTAACCTTTTGGTGCTGCTTCCCACGCGTGGAACCCATGATTATGGTTATCTTTTGGGGTTTTTTATGATGGTTTTGTTTGTTTTTCATCTTTTAGGGTAAATCTTATCCCTTCAAGGGCCCATTCCCTCCTATGTGGAATCCCTTGGCCTACCTGGACTACAACAACCTATGGAGGACCATGGATGAAATGGGGAAGGAGGTATGGATGAGCACTGCAGCTGAATGAGCTCAGCTTGTCTCCGTGAGGGGCAGAGGGAAGGGATTAGGGAGCAGACAGGCAAAGTTGCACTGGCTTGAACAAACCCGGTGCTGGCAAGAGCAGCCACACATTTTGGTACACACTGATGGCCAGAGCACCTCTGAGGGTGGCCTCCTGGCAAGCTCTTCTGAATCGTGTGCTGCTGAGGCTGAATGCACTCATCCCTTCATTTCTCTGGTTATGGGAATGTCAAGCTTTATGCCTGTGATTCACTTCTACCACTTTTTCTGATGATTTGGTAAGTAGTATTTTAAGAGTCTTGCAGAACTCAAACATTTGCCCTTTTCTGCCCTCAAATTCGACTTGTCTGTTCTGGTTTGTTACCAGTAGTGTATGTTTTCCATTGAAGATTTGAGAAGAAGTTGCTCTTACTTGTCTAGATAAATGTGAGAGATATGGAATAACTCAGGGACATTTCTTAACTCTAAAATTGTTCTCTATTTTTCAATCTAAAAAAAAGAATGTTAAAACAAGCAAACTAACAAACCCCCTCCCCCAAAAGCATTCTCTATTAAGTTCACTGTGTTACCTGCCAGGAATTTTCAGGCTGAATTAGCATTTAAAGACAAGATTATTTGTATTTCTTTGCCACTCATTCACTTGCTGATAAATGCTTTTCTTTATGTCTCCTTAGATTCCCAATGAAGCTCCATGGAAGGCTCCACATGCAGAAGAATGGGACAAAATGACTATGCAAGATTTCATAGATAAAACATGCTGGACAAAGTAAGAAACTTTTTAATATGGAATATAATGGCTTTTATTTGTATGCCTTAGAGCTACAAATAAGCATTACTGCTTTGCAAACTGATATAGCTATCACAAAAATACAGCCCTTTTCAAGAAAATGGGTGAGAAAGTCCTGTAATAATGGACCATGACACCTGTCAGCACACTCAGTAGATTCTGTTACATTTCCCTAACTTTTTAGACAAAAATAAAATAAAATAAATATATATATATATAGGAAGGGTTATTTCTGAAGAGATGGATAGTACCCTAATCTGTTATGTGCCCTTTCCTGCTCATTACTGTGTGTTTACCCTTTCAGAGAAAAACGTTATGGTTACAGCAGGTTTTTGAATCAAACTCTTGATGGAAAAATACACATTTATTCTGTGCTGGACCAGCTGATTTTACCAAAGTGCTATAAAGATACCATTTGTCTTGCAGTAGCACTAAATCACTTTAGCACTCATCATTCTGTTGTTTAGCTGTTGCACTATATACTACCCAGGGAAACAAAAAATGCTTCCTGTTTTTGTGTATACATCAAAGCAGTTTTTCTTTACTTGCCATTCAACAGCAGTTTGATTGTTTTTCTTCTCACTGAAGGGAAAAAAAAACCAAACAAACAACCATTAATCCTGGTTGCTGTAGAGCAGATTGATTTCTACAGCAACCTCTTCAGAATCGCTGAGTATCTGACATGTGGCTGCCGTGAGCTGGAGCTGGGTGAAGAAACCTGGTAGTGCCCACTAAAGCTGCTGCAGTCATTGACATTTTTATGGGGCATTTTTATGGGGCATTTTTATGGCCTCAGGCAGCCTCTAGAGAGCAACGTGGCCTTTGTTGTTTGTGTTGGGTCTGTTGGAGTGAGTCCAATGAGGCCACAAAAATGATCTGAGGGCTGGAGCACCTCTGCTGTGAAGATGAGGTGAGAGGATTGTTCAGCCTGGAAAAGATAACACTCCAGGGAACTTTAGAGCACCTTCCAGTGCCTAAAGGGGTTNAGAGCAACGTGGCCTTTGTTGTTTGTGTTGGGTCTGTTGGAGTGAGTCCAATGAGGCCACAAAAATGATCTGAGGGCTGGAGCACCTCTGCTGTGAAGATGAGGTGAGAGGATTGTTCAGCCTGGAGAAGATAAGGCTCCAGGGAACTTTAGAGCACCTTCCAGTGCCTAAAGGGGTTACAAGAGAGCTGGAGAGGAACTGTGAGCAAGGACATTAGTAATAGGACAAGGCTTTACACTGAAAGAGGGCACAGTTAAATTTGATATTTGGAAGAATTTTTTACCCCAAGGGTGATAAGACACGGGCACAGATTGCCCAGAGAAGCTGTGCCCCATCCACAGAAGTGTTCAAGGGCAGGCTGGAAGCCACCTGGTCTAGTGGAAGCCGTCTCTGCCCATGACAGGAAGGTTGGAACAGGACGTGATAAAGGACATCCTAAGTTCTTTCACCATTCTGTAGTTCTGTGATTGTTAATGGGCAACAGGCTGTTGTCCAAAAACTTGGAAAATTCTGGCTCATGGTTTTGCTTTCACAAAGTGCGACAGTTGCAGAGAAGCATATAGAAAACCTTTCTCGTTTGTACCATGGTCCATATTGAGTGAAACCAAAAGGAAATGTGTCTGACAGCTGTGCTGAGCCTGGGACAGGGTGAGGAGCTGTGCAAGTGAGCAAAACACCACACACTGGTGCTCACTCAGTATCCAATAGCCCATGTGAATGCAGTCATGGTTTTTCAAGCTCTGATTTAATAAGACTTGACATTTTACCTGAATATTGTCATAAGCTGAAGATGCTTTTCAGATTTTATATGTGCATCTTGGCTTGATTTGCTTGGTTTGTTCAAGATTGAGGTAACATGCTGCAGAAACTTCCCACCCTGGAGGGAAATGATCCAGAAGGGCAATCATCTACTCTTTCCCCTTATCTAACAGAGTGTACAGGTTTGCTTTTGGCTAGAGCTGCATGCTGGAAGTATCCTGAGTGCTCTTGGTTGAAATCATACAGCCATTTCTAGATAAAACATCAGGAACTGAAAAGCAGTGGGAGAAGGTGGAAGAATCTGGTAGAGTATAACCACCATGTAATAGCATCTGCTTATAAAATACTAATAAATACGTATGTATTAGGCAAAATATCTCATAGAGTTGATCGTGTTTTACAGTATGTGTTTATACAGATGAAAAACTTATAAAAATTCTACATTATTTTTGGCTGTCAAGAATGAATTCAGAATGTGCCCATTTTTCAGAAAGTGGATAAGCTTTGTACTTGAGTGTGACTTTGCATTTTTAGGAAAGAAAGAAAACACCTTTTTTCTATATTCATCTCGAGCTCTTTGAAATAGCATGTTAGAATTGCCTTTTTTTTTTTTTTTTGAAAGTTTGAAGACTGAAAAAAAAAAAAAAAATAAAGAAGCAACCAAGCAACCAGAAGTGGATTCTGCACTGGCTTTGGTGCCTTACATATGAAGTATCTATAGAATCAGTTACAATGCAGTTAAACTGACCATCTTCTGGTCCTGTTCATGTTCCTCCTCAGAATGAAGGAAGAGGGAAGTATTAATTCATAGCAGGAGGAATATTTCCCTGAGCCTTGATAACTGAAATCTTAGTGCACCCCAAAATCTTGAAAGGCTTGTACTGTAATTTACAGTAGAGCTGTTGTGAAAGAACAGGTTACAGGACATAAAGCAGTGATCCCTTTTCAGACACAGGTCAACTTTCTGCTTCTGTGTTCATTGCCACTGGATACCAGGACACTTTAAAATACTGAGTTGAGCTACCAAAAGTATCCTTTCCTTTCCCTTTTCTTGCCAGACTCTGTCATGAATGCTGTCTCTTCTGCTATGGCTTCCTTCTTGTATTTCTTTCCTTGTTGTGTTCCAGCTGCAAAACTCTCCCTGAGCAGAGGATTGGGCAATGAATGGATGCTGACTAACCCATAGATCTTAGATAATTAGCTTAGAAAAGACCCCTAACTTTTTTTTATGTTGTGTTTTGAATAATCTTGGTGCTGTGTTCTTGAGGGGACAGGCATTCAGCAGGGGTGGACAGAGATGCAGATCTGGTTTGTAACCCAGCAAATGGGGACAAGGTGGTTTTGGAGTCCAGAGAAGACAGGAGGGCTTGCTGTGCTTAATCCTGGGGCTGGGATGACGGGCTAACTTTGCATTAGTAGCATAAAGTGGTATAATCTTGGGCTTTAGTGTCTCCCAATGCCACAATTTGCCTGGAATACAGCAGTGTTTGATTGATATTTTTTGCAGGGTTACTTGAAAAATATTTAATGAAAGGAATTGATAATTCCTTACTTCAGCTGGAATTAAATAATCCTTTGCCCCCACAGTGAAAAAAAAGGTTGCCAAAGAAAGGCTTCTGCCTACTCAAGAACATCTTGTCAGCATTATTCTGTTTGTAAATTAACTAACTTTCTTGTCTTTGTTGCAGAGCTGCCAAGAGTTTTGCAACTCTGTTTGTGAATGTGGATGTCACTTCTGAGCCCCACGAGGTCTCTGCCCTTTGGTTTTTGTGGTACGTGAAGCAGTGTGGGGGCACAGCGAGAATATTCTCAACGACCAACGGGGGACAGGTACTGTCAGCCATCACCTCCTGCACTCTTGGCAGGCCCTGGTTTAACTTCATTCCTTTGCTGGTTTATTTTAGTCCAGAGATATCCACGACTTTTGAGCCAGTAGCACACTGATAACTAGTTTTATTCATTTGCTCTTTAATCTGGATCTTGCAAAACTAGTGTTGAAGATTGATCCCGACTGAAGGCACTGCCCCCAGGGATCAGAAGATTTGTATCTGGCTTTTTTTGCATACAGATTAAAACATATGCTTTGCTTATCCACATTGAAAAGAGAAAATTATCCTTATTTCTGTCACGAGGCTGAAGCCATCCTTAGCACTGCAAAAGCACTTAATGGAGATGCAATGTCAGCTGCAAGTTAATACTGAAAATGTAGCCCAGAGCTGGGCTCCTGAGATACAAATTTCCAAGCATTAAGAGCATTAAGATTTTAAAATCAGTCTAAAGAAAATGAACACCCCATCTTAAATATGTTATTGCTTTGAAATATTTGCAATCTGGTACATTAGAGCTGCTTCTGCATTTGAAGAGAGTAAAGACTCTGTTAACAGTCTTCTACTTGAGAAGTGCAAATTTCACTAATTTTATTAGAAATGGATATATTTTTAGAAATTCGAATTATTTAATCATAAATAAAAATGCAAATACATTAACCATATTAAAATACAGAAATATGCATTGATAAGCAATTACTGTAGATAATTTAAGTTACATATGTTTAATTAAATATTATTTGAATTCTGTACTATGTTAGAGATTATTTAAGTTGGCTTGAATTACATACTGCAGCAGACATTTTTGATGAGAGCTGTGTTACTTCTTACACCTTGTAATTTATTATGAAGATCAGGTTTCCTGCTTCTGATACACAGAGCTCTGCAGGGATAAGTGAATTCAGAGAAAAGTTTGAAGGTTTAAGCACTTTTCAGGAGTCTTGCTAATTCACACAGGCCTGTAGAATCTTTTTGAAGACCGCATTTGGAGAAGGGATTTTCTTACAAGGTTACTATTACTTTTAGTTCTCACTAGAATTCAAATGGTGGTCGAATATGGGAAGGATTTGAGAAGCCAAGAGAAAGAAAAAGTAAAATGGGTGCATGTCCAGGCGAGGCTGCAAAAATTCCCAAAAATGTTTTGGTGACAGTGGAAGAAGGGGGTTTGTTTTGAGTGCCGGGAGAAATGCTTGTCATGATTCACGCTCCGCAAGCACTGCTCTGCTGAGCTATGGTTCCTGTGTTCCAGGAGAGGAAGTTTGTTGGGGGCTCTGGGCAGATCAGTGAGAAGATGATGGAGCGTCTGGGGGGGCGGGTGAGGCTGGGCAAGCCGGTGGTGCGCATCGACCAGTCCGGGGACGGTGTCGTCGTGGAAACCCTGAACCATGAGTTGTATGAGGTAATGGCATGTCCAGTAAGAAATCATCCGTGGTGGGATGGGTGGCTGCAAAGCCTTTAGCTTTTTGACTTCTCCAAGGCCCTGTGCAAAAATGCAGCTGAGATTTAAGTGACTGTGACAGAAAGTCACAAGTTCTCACTTTCCCGAGGTAACATCAGTGTAGGAGCTTTAAAGTGAAGCCTAAAAGCAAAGTGTGGATTCAAACCTTTCCTTTCCTGGCACCTCTTTGTGTTCAGTTACCTTCTGAGTTAGAGGATAATTGTAAGGTGTAAAATGTAATTTAGCAGCAAACTTTCAGTGAAAAACACTGCAAGCTTTGCTTCCAAGCTGTAGCAGAGGAGTCCAGATGGAAGGGAGACGAGTGGACTCTTAGAGCGCAATGCTTTCTTTTAGACACCAGGGGAAGGGCAGCTGCCCATCATTTGAACAGATGGCTGTTTATGAAATGTTTGTTTGTTATTTAATGAGCAGGATTTTGTGAGGTTTTAGTTTTGCAATTCCTATGCTAAATGCCAAAATTGCTTCACAAGACACACCCTGCAGCCTCCCCAGATGTCCATGAAGACCATTAGAGCAGTATACTTGGGCTGAAATAGGGGAGAAAGTATTTGGCTTATGGATAATTTCTTTTCCAGGGCAAATATGTGATCAGTGCCATTCCCCCAGCTCTTGTTTTGAAGATTCATTTCAACCCACCTTTGCCCCCAATGAGGAACCAGCTCATCAACAGAATCCCCATGGGCTCAGTCATCAAGTGCATCGTGTACTACAAGGAAACTTTCTGGAGGAAGAAGGGTATTGCATTTTAATTGAAAGGAATAGCAGTGACACAGAGAGGGGAGACGGTACCTGGCAACAGAACAGACTCTTTGTTCAGAGCATGCTAAACCTTAGAAGGAGATTTCATATTCTTCTATGCCATTTTTGCCTTACCCAGTGAGAGAAACTCGAGAGATGGGTTGGGAGGAGAGGGTGGATGAGGGAATAAGAAAAGGATGTAGTCATGAAGGGAGAATTCATGGCTGTTTCTTATTGCCTTGGTTGTTCTGCTGTCCTCTCCTTGGGTGGCACCTGGGTATGGGATGAGCCTCTCTCACTTGTACAGGGATGTAAAGGTACAAGTGATGTATGAAGGAAAGGTCTGCAAAAATTCTGCTTTCTGGGTGGACTGGTCAGCATTAACTGAAGGAGTCTTCACACAGACATCCCCAGCTGGGCTGGTCATCCTGGGCTCCTCTTTTGGAATTTACTGATTCCAAGGCAAACTGCAATGCAGTAACACCCACTTCTCATTATTTGCTATAATGAGCTCACTTCTGTTTGCCTCCAAATATCCTCCATCCCCCAACTTTGTAAATGAGCTTGAGGATTCTGGATCCTGTCACGTTCTGGCTGTTAGTCTTGGCATGGATCAGTAGGGGGGGACTGAGTATTTCAAAACTTCTTGGAAGCTCCTGTGTTTTGATTCATGGGTCATGACAGCTTTCCGACCTTGTTCTTACCAGGGTATTGTGGCACCATGATGATTGAAGATGAGGATGCTGCAATTGGTCTAACACTTGATGACACTAAGCCTGATGGCAGCTTTCCTGCCATAATAGGGTAAGGGACAAAGAAAGTGTCTTGTCTAGTTAACACTTTTTATTTTGTCTTAGAGGCAACAATTGAAGTGGAAAACCTGATACTTTTGAAAGAAAATACTTAAAGAGTAATTGAAAGTTGAGCTTCTCAGTACATGGTGATGTTATATGATTGTTTTACTTCAACATTTTCCTCTATGATTTCAATGCCAATTAAAAATTAAAATCTCTCTTTCTACTTTTTGTCACTGTTATGCTTTGCCTCTGTGACAAAGTACAAACTTGGAGAAGAGGAAAGAGAAGAAAAACGAGGATGATTGCAAAAAATGTAAAGTTTTCTCCAAGTTCTTCAGTTCTTTAAATGAAAATTTGTTTTTNGTTATGCTTTGCCTCTGTGACAAAGAAGAAGAAAGAGAAGAAAAACAAGGATGATTGCAAAAATGTAGTTTTCTCCAAGTTCTTTAGTTCTTTAAATTAAAATTTGTTTTCTATAATTAAATTTTATTTTGTTCTGATTATTTTAGCAACCAGAGAATATGATCAGTCTTAAGAGTTCTATTAAAAAATTATTTCCAGCTCAATCTTAGGTTTCATGTCATTGCTATATACCTGCACTCAAGGCTGTGTAAAATAAAAGTAATTGGGAAGCGGCTCATGCAAATATTCTAACATGAATTTCAGAGTGGTTCCTTCCTAAATGAGTCCTGCAAGCAGCAGGTAGAGCATTTTGCAGAGAGGTGAAATGGATGTTTTTATTAGAGACCCTAAAGCTATTACCGTGAATCACAGCATCTCATCATAAGTTTTTGGCATTTTAAATAATGCAGGAAATGTAGCAGCATAATGGGAATAAATTGTTTGTGGTCTTACAGCTTCATTCTTGCTCGCAAGTGCAGAAGACTGACAGGTCTCACAAAAGAAGAAAGGTAAGTACAAACCCTGGAGATCTGCGTGGAATTTGAGTCAAAATTTTGTTATAAATGACCAGAGCAGGAAAAAAATGCCCTGATTTGAAGGAGTTTTTCTGTAGCCTTGTGCCAGTAGGCAGACATTAAGGAAGAAGATGCCTTGCTTTGTTTTTGGATGAGGGACCCACAGAATTTCCACATAGTTCTTGCCCTTTGGAAACTCTCTGGTCCTGGTTTTTATTTTCCCCCAAGGCTTCTCTGTTTATTTGACTCTTGCTAAGGAACAGCTCCAAGGTGCTCAATATGAAAGTAGTGTACATATTCTGCTGGAAAGTGTCCAGGACCAGCCTTCTCCCCCCACTGCTGCCACCCTGGCTTCCTGCAGGTGCCCTGAGCTCTTGGAAAGCTTGTCAGAAGGGAAAGGTTTGGTTGTTGTGTTTGATTTTATCTTTATTTTCTGTTCACCCTAGAGGGTTCTTTCAGTGTCTGTAACTTAGTTCAACTTGAACCTGTAGCTGCCACAAGCAAGCTTCAGCATCACGAGGGGATCAGAAAGCTGCCTCCATCTCTGAACCCTCAGTGTGGGGGAAAAAAATTGCCCTTGAGGCACAGATGAAGGTCATTTTACTGTCTTCTTGAAACAAATCTCTGCATAAAGTTGTGCTCTTTGATATATTACTAAAATAGAATTTGTAAAGTAGTGATTTTTTATTTTCCATCACACTGATTCACTGTATCTAATCAAATCAAAGCTGCAAGTACAAACTGTGGATTATGAGGAGAGCCTTGGTTTGACAGTGAGCAAATACATTTGATTTTAAAGTATGATAAAGGAACATTGTGGCCAAGTAAACATTTTTACAGTAATAGCTGGTCTAACTAGAGAAGAGGCAGTTGTCTCAGATAGTCTGGCAGTGTGTGGATAATGGGTCAAAATGGAACTGTTTATGTCCCTCTTTCAAAGGACAGCCTGGTACCACAGAGCCCTTTTAATTTTGGCAGGGATGGACAAGCACTGAGGCTTTGAGGTAGAGGCCCAGACAGTGCCAGATGATAAAAGTCACATAGGTATTCTGAAACCCAGTGTGCCCAGAATTTTGAGCCACACAAAACACCAAATGGTGTGTTAGACTGTGTGTCAATACCCTCGACACAACTGAGGGTTTGCAGTCTCTGAGAACAGCTTTTCTTTCTGTGAAATTAGGGTCTGTCCTGGCTGTTTGCATCCTTTTCCCTGGGCAGTAAAAGCATTGCAGAATTATCTGATTCTGCCGCTGCCAACAGCCAGGTTTTATACGAGAGTTTTGATCTCTTGTCTTTTGCACAGTAAACCTTAGACTCGGAGGGACTTTGCTTAGGTAAAGAATGATTATGAAATGTGCTGGCTGTACCCTGGTGCAGGGGTGCCTCTGGCTCCAGGAATCTTGGCCACAGCCAGAAAAGGCAGGAACCTGCTGGGCTGCGCTGCCCAGAGTGCAGAGAGAGAGAGCACAACTCTCCTTCCAGTGGAATTTGGGGTCCAGGAGAAGGCAGAACATGAACCCAGACCTTCTCCCAGTGGACACGCAGCGTGCAACCAGTTTGTTTAATTTAGATGGGGGTTGCGGTGTTGCAGGGAGGGATCTGTTCTGAGCACAGGCTTCTCGTGGCACCCTGCAGAATGTGTGCCTTGCTGAGATGCAGTGCTCACCTCCCAACACAACCTGGGCTCTCCCTTCACTGTGCTGAGGACAGGGTGAGGGTTTTGGTAATCCTTGGCTATGAAGAGTAGGATGTAGAGTCTGTGGCAGCTATCCTAAATCATGACTTGGAAGTTGTGGAAGAGAATGGAAATCTTTTTACAGCCAAGCCAGACTGAAGGGAGTAAATTTCACTGCTGCCTTCCAGCTGGTTTTCCCAGCTCAGGTGCCAGTGGTGGGATTGTGCCCTGCCTTTCAGAGTTGTGCAATGAAGGCCATGGCCTCACACACTACTGCGGAATAAGAGACCAGGAAAAGAGCTGAGTGTCTGCATGTGCACTTCTTCCACACTGGGCACAGTGTGACTCTCACATTTCTCTTATTTAGTGCTTACAGCAATTTCATAGCTGAGCCCAAAGCCAAGAAATGAGGATTTTACTCACTGCATGTTCCATGTTGTGTGATTATGTTCCATGTTAGCATTAACTATAAGTCCATTAATAAGAATTTCTTTAAACTTCTGTAGGACAAAAAGTGCAGATCTTGCAGAGACCAGCAAGATGCAAAGTTTGCTGTTATTAGGGGTAATGTCCTCAGTTGCTGATTTATGGTGATAGGATTCCATCCTGTAGATACTGCTGGTTTGTTTTTTTGTTTTGATTGCTCATTTGTTAATTTTTTTCTTGTCAAATAGTACCCTGTTACTGATGAATAATTCCTTCCAGTGTCTACATTTCTTAAGAGTCTGAAGATGCCCTTGACCTGAAGCTTAATATTTCCCTTTGCACAGCTATCTTAAACTAACTAATTGTGTTTGCAATGTACCCAGCACACAGCTGTGAACTTGCACCTTCGTGGAGCCCTGCAGTTGGCCACAAGTGACAATACCTACCTGTCACTGCTATGCCATTTCCAGGCTCCCTGGAGGGTCTGAAATTCATTGTGGAAAAAGGACAGGGCACAGGCAGATCTAGAGGGGTCTTTCTCATCCCTGTCTTGGTGCTGGGAGGAGCAGAAGCAGATGGGCCCCGAGGTGATAACTCGCTTTTCTGTGGAGCCCTGTGGTTTCTGACCTGCCCTGAAAGGAGGAATTGATGGCATTTGTGAGAGGTGGTGGGCAGACCTCAGCAGAGGCTTGGCTGGATCCTGCTGTCAAAATGAATTTATTCTGTTCAGACACTGGGTAGGTGCTGATGGTCTGCAGGGCACAGTGCTCACCTCACTCACGGAGAAATTGGGAAATCACTCTTTTCCTTATGGCTGTTGCTGGATTTGTGTCACCCCTGACTACAGAGGAATGTTCATATTCAGGTCCTGGAGCTCTCTGCTCCTTCCTGGCCCATCACTGCTTCTGGAGCAGGCTGACCCTTGTCCTCTGCCCCAGGACAAAAGGAAGGAGCTGTTTCCTTCCCCCTGCTGCTGCTGGGCTCGACACCTGCCAGCAGCAAATCCACCCTAGGGCCACGGCTCTTCCTGAACTGTAGCAACCTTCACTTTCTTGCTCAAGCTCCAACCTGCATGTGAGGACACTTTCACTGGGCTCCTGTAGAGCTGGGTTTGTTTTTACAGCAATTATGTGTGGTTTCCTCACGTGCTTTTGTAGCTGAAAAGGTAGCCCTCACAGTTACAGAGCTGGGGCTCCTGTATTTCTGTGCCCAGCATGGCTTTTTGTGGAACACTGGATTTTCTTCCAGAAGTAAATGTCTTTCCAGAGCTGTGCTTGTTTTCCATAATTGTTATTTCATCCTGAACATCTTGCTTTTGGGAATTGGTGCAGGGTGGCTAAGAGTAAGACCCAAAGGGTTGTAGGAACAAACTAAACTGCACTTGGGGTTTGCTGCAGAATGAAGTATATTCAGTGATTTATGGACCCATAAACTTAAAACAGGAGGAACTTTTATATAAACAGAAATGAAGTACTGGTTCCCTGAGAGCCACAGTATATTGAGACCTGCATCTTTGTAGGAACAAACTTTAAGTTGTTTGTTGTGCCAAGACAAAAAATGCAATGCCTTACTACTTTTTTTCCTGACAGGCCATTTTCCTGGAGGCCATTTGGATAATTTGGGGGTTTGGGCTGCTGGAGTTATCTTAAGAGAACAGCTTGCAAAACTGCTGGAAACGTGGCACAGGAGCTTAGGTTATTTCTAGTGATCCAGAGGCTGATGAATTGGGATAGATCCTAAAATGCTGGAACCTCAAATTCAAGCAGATATAATACTTGTCCTCTTAGAAGTAGGGTATATGAGAAGTGATTTGTTTTTCCTCACACTGAAGTCTTCTGTTGCTTTTCTGTCACAGGAAGACGAGGCTGTGTGAGCTCTATGCAAAGGTTCTGGGATCAGAGGAAGCTTTACACGTAAGCACAAAATCTCTGGAAAAGGTACCTTGGGAAAGGGTACCTGCTGTGGAGCACTTGCTGCCCTCACTAGAGGAGTGGAGACAAAGATTATGGCAAGCCTTGGGTTGGGTTTGACAGTGAGGGTAAGAACGAGCTTTATGAACAATAATGAAACATTAAAAGATGCTTTTGTTGATATATTCTTGTCCAACTCCATGGGTGGAATTCTCAGGGCTTACTACCATAAACCTCAGCTGCTGTCACACGTGACAGGCTTGCCTTCCTTCTCTGTCCTCTGTGTCTTCTCTCTTACTAGTTAAGACCCACTGCTGCACGTGTTGAGTTGTTTTTCTTTTGCCTTTCCCTTGCCTTCTCCTCCCTGTAAAGGTAAATGACTTGCAGGGTTTGTGTGATCTCAGATTATGTGACTAACACCACTTATGCTTTTAAGAACAATTTTGCAGGGTTAAAAGTTGTAGACACCAATCTGGAGAACACATAATTTTCAACACCGTGATATTGGACACACAACCATGCAAGTGCCACACTTTGCATTTTTAGCAGTGTGTATTTGTACCTAGTGTACACATTACAAGTATTACAACTGTATACACCAGGGGTTAATTTTGCTTTACGTGGCTCAGAGCATAAATTTGTGTACAAAGTGTAAGTGAACATTGATAGATTAAGAGGATTATGCTCTACAATGGCCAGATTAACTAATTTTTTAGACAGTGTATTCCTATTTTTAAAAACTTAGGGCTTATTGTGTTGCATTCATGCTGCATTAAGAGACTTGTTAAATGTGCTCATCTTGTCAGACGTTGACATGCAACAAATGATAAGCTGTTCTTCTCTGCTCTCTCCTCAGTTCTGTTATTAACTTCCTCGAGACTTTGTCCTTTCCCTGAGTGAATTAATCTCTGTTTTACAGCCTGTGCATTATGAGGAGAAGAACTGGTGTGAAGAGCAGTATTCTGGGGGCTGCTACACAGCTTACTTCCCACCAGGCATAATGACTCAGTATGGAAGGTACAGTGTCTATTTATAGTGGGCTTTGGAGTGGTGAGATAAGACCAAGTTAATAAATATCCTCAGAAAGGGTCATAAATCCTCTGTCACTGTTCGCTTTATACCTTTAAGATCACTGGGGGATGTTTTAAACAGATGGGATAACCTTCCACTTGTCTCTGCTGGGCTTTATGATGGATGAGTACAGTACCGTTATGGGCTTTTATCCACTGCTGTTATTTGGGGAGTTCAGCTGAGGAGGTTCTGGGGAGGGAGTTGGGAAGCTTCCATAGTCTGCTTACAAAAAGGGCTTTGGGTATTTGAGATCAGTGTAACCATTTCAAACACACCTTTAGCTGATGATTTAAAGTACTGACACACAGTTCTTGCCAACACTGATGGCAATGAGTGATTTCTTTGGACCATTCCTTTCTTTTTAGCAGTGAAAGCTTAATACAGTAATCAGTGTGCCATTGTATACAGTCCTCTCCCATTTAAGTTTTTGCATGAAAATAAGATTTACCAAGAAGAAAATTACTTACTTCAGACTTGTGATTGGATTTAGATACACAGGTTTTAATGTGGTAGAAGAGCTGTACTTCCGAAGTTTAAGTTCTTATAATTTACAAGTAACTTAGAGCAATAAAGCAATTGTAACAAAGAGCTTATAGAGACCTTAGTATTTGAAGTAATTAAAATGATATTTATTGCAGATCCTGGCAAAAATAGAGTTAAAATGATGCTTTTTGTTTATCATATATTATGGGGATATATTTCAGAATGCTGCGCTGTGCCAGTAATGCCTGGCATTGGTACTTATGCCACAGTCTGGAACTGTGTGATAGTGTAAATCTCATCTCAAAATAGTTGTCCTTTTCACCTATGAACAGTGCAAACATTGAAAAATGTGAACACTGGTGTGTTCACTGTAAAAATTAAATGCAACCCAGGCTCCTCCTCCAGCTCTACTGACACAGTGCTATTATCTTCAAGTGCTTGCTGTCATTTAAAACACTTTTATTCCAACGTTAACCCAGCTATTTCAGTTCTTCCCTGATACAGCTGATGTGACTTTTTGCTTGTCCCTCTCCAGGATCATCCGGCAGCCCTTTGGCAGGATCTATTTTGCTGGCACAGAGACAGCCACTGAGTGGAGTGGATACATGGAGGGGGCTGTCCAGGCTGGAGAGAGAGCAGCCAGAGAGGTACAGATGCTCAGGGGACACTGTAAAATGTCCTGTGGAAAATGAAAGACCTTGTGGTTGGAGGGGAAATGAGAATTGAGAACTGAGTGTTGACAGCTTTAGGTGTTCTGAATCTTGATGCAAATCCCTGCAAAGGGGATTCACTTCAAAAAGGATGAAGGTTTTGCACTTAGATTTGGAATGTTAGGAAGAGCTCTAGCTATTTTGTCAAACTCTCCCCTTGTTTCTAGGATTAAATTCTTTCTTCTTTCACGGAAGTCCCAAATTCTCCCCCAGTCATTTTTCTCCCAAATCTGTTAATCATCATCCTGAGAGATCCTGGCTGTCAGAGCATGGGAACAGCTCAGCCCTGCAGCTCTGCACATACACCAGGCCCTTTCTCAGTGTTTCCAACACAATGATGTTCCACTGAGACAGCCTGAACACAGAGTCACTAAACAAGGACTTAGTTTTCTTCTGAGAAAATGCCGATTCCCTGAGTATTTTCAGGAACATTACATTTTATGGAGCAGCAAAAGAAATTTAGTCTTTGTTTTATGAGGTGAAGGGAACCTGGTGGCTAAAAAGAGTCAAGGTACGCAAATTGTCCTGGAAGGAATGTGGAGAGTTCATCTAGCAAATGCCCCTGCCCCAGGAGACATAGATCAATTGTTCATGAATTATCCCATTTGAGAAAGTTATACCTAAGGTGCTCCTGAAAAGCTCCAGAGGCCTCATGACCTCTCTAATGTAAGGACATTACAGCAGAGCCTCCAGAGGCCTCAGCACAGGAGTAGATAAGTGCATTTGACTGGTAAAAATTTTGGTGTTTTCCTTTCCTCATTTACTTCTGAAGGGAAACTGTTGAAAATTCAGTGCTTCTCACTCTCCTGCATTGAAGAGTTGACAGCGTCCATGAATCTTGTCTACGCTAAAAGCCCCTCAAAAAAGATGCTAAATTTTATATCTACAAGTGCCTGGAATAGAAAAAACATTATTATCACCATCTCCAATTTATTTCACTGTAGAAGAAGCTAATCTTGCTGTCTTCCCTGAATATAATTTCAAATAGTCTTTGCTATCCCTTTGATCTCCGCTGTCTTTGATACTTTGAATGGTAACTTTCCTATTGCAAAGGTTTTTGGTTTTTTTTTTTTAGTTTTGCTTTCCTCTGGCTGAAAGTAGTGATCTATCTTCACTCCCAGGATGCTGTTCCTCTTCCTATATCATGATAAAATTTGCAAAACAAGCTGTTCTTTGTAGCTGGTGTCTTCATGCCCCACTTTGCCGTGAGAGTCTGGTTAACTCTTAGTCATAATCACATTATCCTGTTCCCCTGGGACTGGCCAAATTCCAATATCTTGCATGGACTAGCTAAGCATAAAGGGATTTTTCTGTTACTGTTTCTGTGTTCCACTAGGAGGAGTGTCTTCTTAAATATCAGCTCTCCCCAGAAATAAGTTGTAAAAGATTAAGTTTTCCTCTAAAATTTGAATACACTTTGATTTATGTGCTCAGTCATCATGCCATTTTAAGACAACAATCGAAGCCAGCTTTTTTTTTTTTGTCTCAAAGAATCAATGGTATTTATTGAGAATGCTATTTATTTTCAGATACTGTTTGCTATGAGGAAAATCCCAGACAGTGAAATTTGGAAGTCAGAACCTGAATCACTTGTAAGTATTTACATAGATAAAATGGATTGGGCTTTTTTTCTGCTGTTTTGCTGATGAGATAAAATTTTTTGTCTGCTTTTAATATAAGTTCACACAATCAAAGCCACAATAAACTTCTCCTTATTCACCAAAATTGCCCTTCCCTCAACAAGAAAGAGGGAAGCCCATCTGACAAATCTTTAAGGCAGGATTGGAAGGAGCTGTACTTCTTAACTGGGCTGTGAATCCTTTCCATGTGTGTTCTTCCCTTTAACTGAGCAGAAAATCTGGATATACTACTTCTTGATAAGACATAACTGCTTCAACCCAGTTCTGTTCCTGCTGCAAGAATTCTCGATTTCTATCCCTCCTCTCTCAGTGGAGATGTTATGTGGATAATGGATGCTCTCCCCACAGGATGTGCCAGCTTTGCCCGTCACTACAACCTTCTGGGAGAGGAACTTGCCATCTGTGCCAGGACTGCTAAAGCTGATTGGATTTTCCACTTTCTTCACCTCTCTGGCTGCAGCTGGGTTATTTGCCTACAGAAAGGGACTTCTGGTTCGAAACTGAAAAAGGTGCCAACTCAAAGCTTCACAATTGAGGGATTTTCTTTTTTTTTTCAGAGGTTTTATTTTGTCGTGTACTTTTCTGTCTCCAAAAATCTGAGGAAGAGGTGAAAACAGTAGAGAAAATAGGCTGAAGGGAAGGGATATAGTAAAGGGATCCATATTGAAAAAGAACCCCTGGAGTCCAGGCCTACTTCTAGTAGTAACTTTTTGTTGTTGAATTTCTGGGGTACCAAGCACTATCACCTTGAGGTTTTGATCCAGATCTCAGAACAGAAGTGACAAAATACCTCTCTAAAGCCTATTCTGATGAGATTTCTGGTTGGTTTTACTCTTATGTCAGAACCAGGCCCTGAACTCCAGGTCTTCACAGGCCCTATTTGTACTGTACTGTACAACAAAATCTCTAGTTGTAAACAAAAGATTTCTGCCTTTCTGTATGGTAGACTGAGAAAATAATTCCTCAGCTAACAGAATAATCAGATAGTTCATGCAATTTATTGGTTAGGAACTGTTAGTGTTTTTATTTCTTACCCAGATGTCCAGAGCCCAGGGAGCACCTGAGGGACAAGCCAGGCTAAATTTATCCATCTGAACTATGCAAGTGCAACCACAGGATGCTGGCATTTCCAGTGGCATGGATGTCCTACAGTGAGCTAAAGGACAATAGTTCTGCTGTGTTTGGCAGTGGGGTTGAATTTCAGGCTCCCCAGATGTGTTCACAACTGCCTGGCACAGCAGAGCTCCTGTCCAGTGCAGTCTGTTCTTGTGAGCACCTTGAGGCTGTCTCTTGCCTGCCAGGGCTTGAAAATGTAGAGTTAGCGTTAAACAAACAAGATAAAACAAAAACAAAACGAAACAAAATAAAACCAACCAACCAAAAAACCCCCAACTTATCTGCCCCCAAACTCTTGTTTCATGCTGAACACAGATTCGCTGATTCAGAGTTTTGGTCTTTCCTAACAACTGTATTGATGGGATTAGCACTTCCACTTCTGCCTGCTGTGCTGTGTTGCACTGGCTATGCACTTTTGGTAGCTGATCAGGGATTTAAATGATAGTGAGATCAAAGAGAACTGTGGATTCGAGAGTCATATGCAAGTGCTTCTGCTCTCCATAGCTTGGTACTGTTCAAACAATGGTGGGGGGAAGGAGAAAATGCAAAGAAGGCAGTATGCAGGGGTGGGGGAGAAGTGAAAGAAAAATCCACCAAATCCACCACCAAAATCTCAGTGCCTGCTTGTCAGCCTGTTGGTGCCCTGTTCTAGGTATTTATGCTGCGTTACCTGTGCACACGATGAAACACGAAGGCACAGGTATGGCTGAAAACAAGGTCTGGTGCACATGAAATTGAAATGTCTGGAATTTTTCAGAGCCTGTTTGCTGCACTTCTCCCTTCAACGAGTAGTAATTTATATGTAAAAAATATTGTATCGCAGTAAAGAGGCATGGAGGGAAGTATAATAATAAATTCAGCAACTGGTGTGAGCAGACGGTGGAGGAGCTGTATCACCAGTCTCAGGCAGACTTTTTGGGCTAGCATGTGATCTTGCTTGTGTAGAGCAGCACTTCGTTCTCCAAATAGTCCCATGGAAATTTACTGAACTGCTTGGAAAGCTGTAATATTTGTGAGCAGCACCTCGCTTTCTGGCGCTTAGGTTTTGTTGTTTTTAACTTGATGTGCCGGTTAAACATCATCTTGTAGCAGCAGCTTGGATTTTATCACAAATGAATAGCCTCATAACAGCCTTTTAAAATGCATGGGGGAACTTTTCAGGCATAAAGATCTTTAAGGCAGAGGAAGAGTGCAGCAGTGTGCATATGGCCTCTCTCGTTGTATCACATCGAGCTCTAATTCGCTGGGACATTTGCCTACTGCAGAGAGCTTCTGCATGGCTTTCTCTCCCTGTGATTTATTTACTGGATGAATTAGGAACTGAAAGCTGAATGGGAAGTTCAGGGCTTTTGCAACTCACTCACACAATTCTCAGGCCAGAAATAAACAGAGGAACCTAAATTTGGGAAGACATTTTTAAAGTCTTGGCCCCAATATTTGTAAGTTCTAGACAGTGCATACATACGTTATATATAAAGAGCTGCTGCATTTGCAGATGATTTTTCTGCCCAAACTGTTTGGAATTCAGGTCCTGCTTCTGCCCTAGAAATACTCCACATTCTCTAAAGGGGAGCAAATTCATGAAACTAATGAAGATAAATTGGTTTTATTCACATCCAGAATGTATTTCTCTCCTTTACTACTGAATCTGGCAGAAGTTTTTCCTAGTTTAACAAGATGGTGTTGTGTGCCACAAGAGGAGAAATTCCAATCAAAACTAGAAATTAGGTAGTTAGAACTGAACTGAATCATAACCTAAACTTTTCATGAGATTGGCCAATTTATAAAGTATTGAAAAGTTTCTATACTTATAAACCTTAGTTTCAAAGTGAAAGAAAATTGAGAAAAAAAAATAAAGCATTTCTCATCTTATTCTGCCACAACTAAAGTGGTGAGACAGCGAATCTCAAAATAAAATTGGATTCTGTGAGATTTCTAGTCAAATCTGGTTGGAGCTGGGAGGTCTGAACTCTGACATCTGTATTAACACTGTAAAGTCTCCATCTTCTTCCTTGCAGGCTGCCAGAGCTTTAGGAAAGCTCTCTCTGTCTTTACAGCCGTGTCTTGCTGTGGACCTTACCACCACTATGGAATTAAAAAAAGGATTCGCTGCTGTTGTCTCAACACTTTCCACACAAAAGGAATATGTGGCACCTTGTGTGCATGGATGTCAGCGTGATGAGAGAATTGACAAATGGAGGTAGAGAATCAAGCTGCTTCCCTGTGGGTAGAGGGAACTGGAAGCACTGGCTTTCATTTTTGAAATTAAAATTCATGCCAACCCTTTGAAGAGAGGAATAAAGTCTGTTTTAATGGATAACCAGTCATGCTGTATTCTTAATTTATTAACACATTTGATGAGACAACTGCTATCATAAAAGTTCTGAGAGTTTACCAGCTTTGTAAAATGCAGTATAGGAACAACCATGGAATTAATTTTGTCTCTTATGAACTGAACTGTGTTACCATGCATATTTTGTAATGCTCTTAAGAGTTTACAAAAAAAAAAAAAGACATTTACTTTCTTGTACACTGTTCTGATAGCCACTGTACACTGCAAGGAATGACTGGCCATGGCTTAGAAATCTGTGTTAACCAAAGTCCTTGAAATCTAATTGTATAAACTACTCAACAATAACAAGGATGTCAGCAATCTGAGGCAGCCCTTTGTCTTCCCTTGAATTTATTAATTTTTTCCCCCAGTGCAGATCTTGATTCCAAACAGCACATCTGCTCTCAATACGAAGACATTAACCAAGTAATTAGGTACCTCTCTGAGTATTGTCCATCACTGGAACCCATGGCCTGCACAAGAAACTATGGGGTTTAAAGAAATCTTTCTGTGTCCACAGTGGGACTGTTGTTTCACTGAAGTAGGCTTTATAGATGTGCAGAAATGTTAAGATTTTTTTTTTTCCTTTTTTGAGGCATGAAAAAGTAATATTTTTGATGAAGAAGGAATTGTATGACCTCCAGAAATACTAGGGAATCAAGATTAAATAACAAACCTGCCACGGCTCTTGGACAAGATGCAAACCCCCTCAAATCACAGGTGGCAAACGTTCACAAATAAACCTGACCTGTGGTCAGATGAACTAACATTCTCTCTCCCGTCTCCACCACCTTAAGATCACCTTGATCTTCCTTCTGTTGAAAACAGATTGCAAAAATGAGACAGCCAAAGCAGCCTGGCTTTCCAAGTGTCTCTTCAGTGAATTTGTTTAGGCGTTGTCATAGACTGCCGCTTCTAGCGTGTCTGCTGTGGTCATGTGCAGGTCAGTGCTGCGTGGTGCCTGCCTCTGTGTTTTGGAAAAAAATTTAAAAAGAGTGACTTCACTTTGCAGGAATATATGTGCTGTGTGTGTGATGAATTTGTGCCTTTTATAACCGTAGCATTTTCTAAAGTGCCTCTGTGGTGACTGTCTCCCTTGGTTTCCTTCTTCAGCTCCCTTTTCAATAGGCTCTCCAGATATTTTTATCTTACAGCTGTGAAATTTTTTTAACCTTAATTAGAATCAATAAATATTGTCATGTCACATGTGTTGTTTGAGGCTTTTCTTTTGTGGAAGCCCCTTTTGACTTGGTTGTAGTGGTATTACTTATTGACACAGCATTTTGCATTTCATACTGTGAGGTAACTTCAGCTTTTCTTAGTAAAGAAAGGTCAGTAAAGAAAAGGAGAGCATAAAAGAAAAAATACAAAACCATCCAAGCAACCCCCAAAACAGTGAAAAAAAAAATCCCTCTCAATCCCTTAAATACACAATTAAAAAAATATCAAACCACATTTCGTAGAAGTATAGATGACTAACTCTCTTACACTTAAGAATTAGTTTTTGCTACTGTAGGGCATGTGGCTCAAACTGAACATAAGAAGAAGCAGACCTTGTAGCAAATACTGTGTCATGTAAACATAAAAAACCTAGAAGAAAAGAGAGACCAATATCACTTAATTTCTCCCACTAGCTCAGTGTCAGTGCTAGAGAGATAATGGAAATGAAGAACAAATTTCCTCCTGGGAAGGGACCTGCAAAAAACTGTTGGCCATGAATACTGGAGAAAGTGTAACCATCCATGTGAAAAACATGCGCTCTTTGTATGGGCTTAACTTTCATCATTACAAGTTATAAAGGAGCACAAATACAATGAAAGCAAGCACTCTCAACTAATTCTTCACACACTCTCTAAAGCATCTGTCCCCTTAGAAATGTGTCAGAACCATCAATGCATTTCACAGCCCTCAAAGCAGCCAGCAAGCGGTTATGACTCAAAACATTGCTGCTGTGTTGGGTTTGCATGGCCTGGATTTGGAAGCAGCGGGGCTAAAGGGTTGGTTTTTCTGAGAAGCTTCTGGAAGCTTCCCCCAGTCCCTGACAGCTCCAGGATGGACCCGCTGCTGGCCAGGCCTGGGCCAGTTAGAAAAGGTGGTCACACCTCTGGGATAACAAATTTGAGAAGGAAAACAAGTGATAGTGTAGATGTAAATGCAGCCAGAGAGGAGCAGGGTGAGAATATGTGAGAAGAACAGCCCTGCAGACACCAAGGCCAGTGCAGAGGGAGGGGCAGGAGCTGAGATTCCCCTGCAGCCCCTGGTGAGACCGTGGGGAGGCAGCTGTGCCCCTGCAGCCCCTGGAGGGCACAGGGATGCAGAGATCCGCCTGCAGCCCGTGGAGGAGACCCAAAATAGAGCGTGGGGATGCTGAGAGGAGGCTGTGAACCCATGGGGGGCCTGGGCTGGAGCAGGGTCCTGGCAGGACTTGTGACCCTGTGGGGGACCCACGTGGGAGCAGCTGTGCCTGAAGGACTGACCCCATGGAATTGTGCTTCATGTTGGAGCAATCTGTGGGGAGCTGCTGCCCGTGGGATGGACTCACACTGCAGAAGTTCATGGAGAACTGTCTCCTATGGAAGGGATCCCACGCTGGAGCAGGGGACGGACTCCTCTCCCTGAGCAGTGGCAGGAACAACATGTGATGAACTGACCATAACCCCATTCTCCATCTCCCTGTGCCACTGGGGAGAGGAGGGAGAGTTGAGGAGGAAGTTATTCATACAATTTATTTTTACTTCTCACTATCCTGCTCTGATTTTATTGCTAATAAATTCAATTAATATTTCCAAGTTCAGGCTGTTTTGCCCACGACGATTTTCGGTGAGTGATCTCTCCCTGTCCTTATCTTGTCTCATGAACCACATGTTATGTTTTCTTTCCCCTGTCCAGTTTTGGAGGGGAGCGACAGAGTGGCTTTGGTGGGAATCTGGCATCCAGTCAGGGTCAAACCCCCACAGTGTTTTTGGTGCTGAACCCGGGGATCGGATCATGATGATTTTGAGATAAGGATGGTAATTCAGAAAGTTTGGGCAAAACATGGATTGAACAATGTTAGAGAGTAGAATGTTCATGGTGAATTTTTGCTGTAATTGTGGTGAAGGCAAAGGGGTGGATTTTGTGTGAATCACCAATTTTTGTTCTGTGTTGTGATAATGTTATTTTGATTTTTGTGTAGGGAATTTTTGTCTTGCTTTGTTTTGTTGGTTTTGTTGATGTGAGCGCAGGTTGTGTGATGGATGTGGATTTTAATGATAATTCTAAAATAGTTAAATATGTGAATCACAGGGGTGAAGGGTGGAAAGTGGAGTCAGATTTGACCTACCTCTTTAACTCTTTGTTCAGACATATCCTGGAGCATCCCAGAGGACATACTGAAATGATATTATTATTAATTTAGTTATTTACAATAACTTTCAGTGTGCATTTCAAAGGAACTGTATTAGCCAAGGGGTACTTCATTATTTCCATCAGTCTAGCATACAGAAAATTAATGTGGACAGATTAATACAGAAGAAATCCATTTTGTTTAACATCTATAGAAGACACAAATATGATTTCCCCAGAAACCAATTAGAAATCCCACTCATTGTTTAGAAGAGAACAGAATGTGTGTGCAAATTATTTGGCTAAATCATGCAAAACTCAGTGCTACTGCAGGAGCTGAGGATAATTTTTTTCTTCTCGTCTTGTGTAATTATACCAATTGCTCATCTGGAGCAAATTCCAAAATGTTGGAGGGACTGATGAGTTTTGCCTTCTGGCTCAAGACAGGATAAATTCTCCCTGAGACTGTGGAATTGCCTTAGGAAAAAAAAAATCTAAGGATGATAGGCAAGACTGGCCTCAGATAGTGGAACCAAAGTACAATTTGGTATCTGCTGGAATAAAGACACATTTTTTTTCAGGCTGGCCCTGCTCTGTGGTGTGGAAGGGGTCTCCTCATCTGGTGTTTCAACCCACGCAGGTACTGTAGGACTCCTAGGGACATGTTCTTCTCTCTCTGCGTCCATGTAGGAGGGATGGATGGGCTTCTGAAATTCAGTTATTGGATGGAATTTACCTGCATCTCACTTTTTCTGTGAAGAGCACATATTTACTCACCTAGAGGGCAATTCATGAACCAAAACTCAGTTGCTTTGTGCCTCTCAGACATTCGAGGGCACCTTGTTCAGCCTCCAGCTGCTGCCCCAGAAGGAGGCAGCTCTTCCAGAGGCCCAAGGGAAACATGTCCTAAAGCAGCCCTGCCTTGTGCCATAGATGATCTTTGGGTAAAAAATAGGAAGCTTCTACCTCCCACCAGCTGCTGGTGTCAATTAGGTACTTCTTGGGGCGTTTAGCTTTGAAGAAATGCAGCAGGGATGATGTGGGCTCTGCGAATCTAATGCGCTGCAAGTTAATGTGTTGCACGTTAATTGGTAGCTGCTCATATAATGTGTTAATACACAGCTGTCCTTTACCCAGGCAGGCTATAGATGAATTTATTTGTCACTGGAAAGAGAGCCGTGATATTCTAGTCATAATATTAGCAGAGTTTGCTAGAAAAGCCTTCAGTGACCAGCTGAGTGCTGAGATAAGCTGTAAAAAAATACACCTGAGTAAGAGGCTTTGTAAGTTGATTTTAGCGTGCATCATTTGTACAGTCACTAGCAATAAGCTATTCTGAAGCTAAGCTAGAAAAAGCTCAAAAAATAATTAAAAAAAATAATCATAGAATAGTTTGGTTTGGAGGGGATGTAGAAAAGGGGATCTTTCTAGGTCATCTAGTCCAAACCCCCTGCCATGGGCAGGGACACCTTCAACTAGACCAGGGTGCTCAGAGCCCAGTCCAGCCTGGTCTTGAATGTTTCCAGGGATGGGTCATCTGCAATTTTTCTGGGCAACCAGTTCCACTGTTTCACTTTATATCTAATCCAATTATTTTAGTTTTAACCCCTTTGTTCTATCACAACAAGCCCTGCTAAAAAGTCCCTTTCCAACCCTTTTAGGTACTGGAAGGTTCTCTAAGACCTCTCCAGAGCCTTCTCTTCCCCAGGCTGAACAGCCCAATTCTCTCAGCCTGTTCTTATAGGGGAGGTGCTGCAGTCCTGTGATCAGCTTAATGACTCTCCCCTGGACCCACTGCAGCAGCTCCATGTCTTTCCTGTTGTCAAAACACCTGTGAAACACACAGTGCTTCATCCACTGGGGCTGTACCCAGTGCCATGCTGGCTCATCCCAGTTTTCTATTCTTCCTGGCACTGCTGGGAAAGGGAAACCGAGTTGGTTTGAGTCCAAGCTGGTCTCACCCTGTGTTTTGACAGAAGGTGAGATGCTGTTTCTAATTTAGAAGCAAAGGGTATTAGCTTTCTTCCAGGGCTGGTTTTTGCTGTGTGCACAGTGAATTTTCTGATAGCAATGTTTCTAATCCTTTCTTAGCAGAACAGCCCTAACAAAATAACCCATATCCATCCAGCTCCATTTACTCTGATATCTACAGGCTCTGTAGTCTCCTTCCCACCACTCCTCCAGCTTTGTGGGGGAGAGGAATCCTCATCCAAACCCAAGTGATCCATTCATCTGACCTCCAGCAGAAAGGGGCTGAGCAAGCACACCCCAGCCTTATCTGCCCAAGGGCACAATGTCATTGAACTTCAGTAATATCTTTGCGAGGGGGTGTGTCTCTGAGCGCCACTTCCCTGCAGCAGCAGAGACTCCAAGAAGCACTTGAGGAAGTGGTTCTCAGCAGAAACGCCAGCCTTTGGATGATTTGGTTTGTCAAGTGGCTCTGTTTGCCCCTCTGCCTACTGGGATTTAACACTGCACCTGAATATGCTGCGGTGCTTGGCAGGGAAGGAGCAGGGAAAAGGAAACGTATCAATAATGCACTGAGGCATCCTTGTCAACCCTCAGGCTGTGCCCCATTTGCATATGCTCCAAGCTGTAAGAAAACACTTTCCACAGCAGTGTTGCATTTAGCAGAAATTACATTATAATTTCAGATGTGGAAACTTCTATTCCAGGTCTGAGGCAGGGAGGTGTCCCATCGGGCTGTGCAGTCATTATCTTAAACAATTGAAATGCATGCTTGCACTTAATCAAAATCAAGGGAAGACATTACTCCAGCCTCCACTTGACAATTCAGTCCAAAGTGGAACAAGAATATTTAACTAAATTACAAACTATATTATTTCCCAATAATTCTTTATGAGATGGAGTTTGGCCAGAGCAATTTTTCTGAGTGTGCATATTTGAGCCAGCACCTCTATCCATCTTTGCAAAGCAAATTGCCCCCACAGAAACTCCTTCTTTGAGAAGGGGAATGTCCAGGTGCATTTAGGATCTGTGCTCACACTTTTCTTCCAGCTCCTTTATGCTGACAAGCAGGAGAAAGACTCGAGTTGCCCCTTGGAGGAAGTTTTGCAGTGCTGGCAGGGGTTGGGGCCTCAGCCATTTCACTGCCCTGGTTTCTGCCAGGCACTGGCCAGAGCCAGGAGGCAGAAGCTGCAGGGATGATGGAGCCTGCCTTTCTCTGTTTCCCCTAGTGTGGCACATCAGAGATTGGAGATACTTAAAGCTGGGGACTTGCATAATTTTTTTTTAGTGTGCTTCTCTTCCAGAGCTCAACAGGAAGGGTAAACACCAGTGCAGAAATGCCCACAGAGACCTTTCTGCAAACTAAAGCATGAAGCTCCTGCCAAATATTTTTTTTGAGGTGATAAAGTACTGCTAGGAGGTAGCCCAGCAGATGACAGCCTTTATTTCAGCCTTGAGCCTTGCTGTGCCATGCTGCTGAGCTGGCCTTGCTTCAGCTCAGCTGTCTGCAGCTGGTGTCTGCTGACAGAAGTCCTCCTCAAATGCCAGCCTCTGCCTTCTGGAATTCAGCCAGGTGTGCTGGATTTAACCAAGGTTTTGATGAAAATGATGGGGCTCAGGCTATAATCCAAGGAGTTTTCAAATGAGTGATCTGGTCACGGAAATCCAAATGCCAGCACAAGCAATAATTATATCCTTTGCTTCGTTTTCAACCCCATCTCAAGTGGCAGCTGTCCTCTTGTACGGTGAGTGGCAGGCATATTTCATAAAGAAGAACTGTGGGAAGATACAGATGGCAAAGGGCATCTGTCTTATATTTTCTTGTGCTTGGTGAGGTTGAGGCAATGTAAATTCATGCCCCTGTCTGATCTGTTGATTATAGACCAGGGAACACCACATCCCTGGGACTCTGGAAGAAGAGATGTGTGGCTTGAAGGCACTGCTGACCTCCTCTGGCACCCAGCAAAGTGCTGGCTCCACTGCTAAAGCTTCTTTCTCATCTGTAATGAGCTCTCACTTGAGAAACTTTTCCCCTGCTCCTTCTATGTGTTCTGGGTTATTCTGTGTCTGTTATGCAAGATAAGTCACAAAAACCAAAATAAAGAGAGCAAGGAACAGGGAACAGAACCTGAAAAGTCAAGCACTACAAATTAAGAGCAGAATAGGAATTGCAGCTGGAGCCTGAACTGTTTGCTGCCAAGTGCAGGAGTTGAGTGGGAAAAGAAAAAGTTACAGTTCACTCACAAAGAGCACATTTGATTTCCCCTGCTGGATTTTCACCAAGATGAAATTTCCTTTCTCTGTGTGTGTGTGATAAACAACTGTTGCAAGGGAGAAACAGTGCACGAGGAAGAAAAATGACGACATGTTTCCGCAGTAGAAGACCCTCTGGTTTGTCTGGTTTTCTGTGTTTGGAGCTGGGAGCTGAACTCTGTGCAGAGAGCATAAAACCAGACCCCAGCTTGACCCCAGCATGGTTTCTGGCTGAGGAAAGCCCTTTCTGTCAGGCATCAGAACCTGGTCAGTGGGACATGGGAACCAGCTGGTGGGAAACCTGGATGTTGAGATGTGTCAGACTGTGCTGGCACATCATCCTGGGTGGTATTTTTGTCCAAATATATAATGCTAATTTTGCCAGTAGCTGGGGGGTATGTTTGATCCTGGGAAAAGAGATTAAGTGTGAACCTGGGGGCTGAATCAAATGTGAATTGAAAAGTACTGCTGGTGAAAGACTAGCAAAGAGAACAAGTGAAGGCAGCAACCTCTTGCTTCTCCAGAATGGATTTTCACACACTAATAGAATGCTGTGCGTTGGAAGGAACCTTAAAGATCATCTCATTCCAATTCCCCTTTGACAAAAACAAGCTGCTTGGAGCCCCATCCAGGGAATCCTTGAACACTTCCAGGAATGGGGCATGCTCGAGTTCTCTGGCATCCAGTCCCTCACCATTTTGAGGCTGGATGTATCTTTTCAGCAACCTGGGTGTCGGACCTCCCCCTTGTCCCACACAAGGAGCATGACTGGAGGGCCACTGTGTGTCCTGGGGGACATCCACATTCACTGCTCCAAAATATGGAGTCCCAGCAACCTGGCACTGCTTCCTTGGGCTGGTGGCCCCTTCCCAGAGCTGTCACATAATGGTTTCCAGCCAGGGGGGTTCAGATTGTCAGTTCCCGTGCCAGGAGGTTGTGGGCTGGGCTAGTAATGATGGAAGGAAAGCCTTGCTAGGCTGATGGGGCTAAAAATCAAGGCAGTGGCTCTTCTCCTGCACCTCCTGCCCATCCAGCTCCTGCTGATCCAGCAGCCCATCCTGTTTCAGGGTCCCTGTCCCCATGGGCTGATTGATGGCAGCCAGGGGAACAACCGTGTCACCCTTTACAGGCAGGAGCTGCAGCCAAGGGGAATGGGCCAGAACAGAGGAGGGAGAGTCTCACAGGAGTGTTTTTCCTTCCCCAGGGCTTGGGCAAAGCTGCTATGCTCTCTGTAAGCAAACCCAGCACTGATTAAAAAGAGGAAGATCTTCTCACATGTATCATCCCCGCTTGCTTTTTTTGGACTGCCTGATCTACGTGCTCAGTGGTGCTTCTTATTTCACTGCTGCTATGGAGTGTTAGGGTTTTTTTCCTCCCTCTGCTACTCCTTCCGCCAGTGCTCGCTCTGGTCTTTGTTTTACTTCCACCAGCCCTTTGACCGAAGGTTTTCCCATTTCCCAGGGGTGTCAATGCAATTTGTTTCCCACACTGGTGCTGAAGGACTTGGTGTGGACCTCAGCCTTTCCCATCTCATCCTGTGTTTAAAGAGGACAGAACATTTCCCGCTTTGTCCAAGGGAGTGCAAAGCTCTTTCTCCAAAAACTGGGGCACTGAGCACCCCTGATTAGGGAAGGTGTCCAAAGGCTTTCCCACTCCCCAGCCTGGGTGAGGGCTCTGCTTGGTCCCCAGAAGAAGGAGGTGTTTCCCTGGTGCTCCATCCTCACAGCTTTCACACCAGCAGCAGCTCGCTTGGGGAGTTGTCAGGGGTGATTAACTCGGTCCCATTCTGTTTCAAAATTGGTTTAAGAAAGATGCCCAGCTGTTTAATATTTAAGCTAAATGTTTAATGTTTAAACAGGGAAATTGGTCTGATTGTCAGAAAGGGCATTAAAGCAGGATGGGAACTGGTCTGTAATCTCTGACTAAAGCTGCCCTTTCTCTGCAACAGCCTGGTGCCTGGAAGCTGCAGGAGTTTCAGAAATGCCAATTTTAATCAATCTCTCTCATTTCACTTGCCGCCTGCCAATCCCACAGCAGTGAGACGTGCCTTTCCCTGGGAAGGGGGGAACGTTGTACCTGGCCCTGTTTAACACTTAGAAATGAGTTCAGCTGAATTGCACCGGTATTTCAAACCCCAAACTAATTTCAATAGAAATGTGTGTGGATAAGGTGAAATGCGAAGCTGGACAGTGTTGGCTGATGGGTGGATTGCAGATAATTTGGGATACGCACAGAAGTTCTGATGTCAAGTCTAAAGTAAGCCTGAAAATAAATGGCTCTAATTGCTACAAATACACCTATGGATAAATTATTTTTGAACAGGTATGGGCAGTGTTTTTCAGGTGGTGGAAATGTCCCTGTGGGGGAAGTGTGTGGCAGTGTAGAACTGTTTCACACCACAAAAGGCTCATCAGCAGCCTGTGCTCCCTCCCTGAGGAGGCACTGTGGCTGTGCCAGGCTGCATGCACAAGGAGTCTTTGTGCACAGGAATCCCTGCTCAGCAATGGCTGGAGTGGGGAGAGCACATTCAGCAGGGAGCCCTCGAGTCAGTCAGCAATTCATGTAACTCACCAAAAAAAAAAACCAAGCCAGAAAGAATCTGAAGAAAAGTTTATAAGAAGATCAAGGTTTCAGGACTATTGAAAGGCACATTTCACCCGTGTTGAACAACAGTTGAGTTCATGGACACATACAACGCTCAGAATTCATGGCAAAAAAGACCACATAATGATGGTACATTGTGAAACATACATTCCAGACTTCAGTAAAGCACTAAAGTGATTATTTTAAGTGTATCATGTACATAATAAGAGCGGAACAGGCAGATGCATCCAATTACTGTAATTTACAAGGCAGTAATTGGAGTCTTAAATACATTTCTCCTTATTGGAAGAAGGGGCTACAGATTAGCAGTGAAATGAGGGGCAGCAAATGGACAGGGAGCCAGGAAGCTGCTGCCATTTGGAAAATAACAGCCAGCACCTGCCGCAAGTCAGGGGAACTCAACTTTGCTAATTCATTTCACTGTGCTGTGGCAGCACAAGGCTGGGCTGGGTGGATGCTCTCAGGGCAGGCACCCCGCAGAGCAGCTGTGCACAGATATTTCCTTGGCAGTGGGCAGAATGAAGTCCAGCCATACCTCCTCTCTCCCTGTTCAGTGCTGTGCCTCGTGCTAATTACCTCCTTTCATCCAGCTGGGGGTTCAGTTTCATGTTGTGATGATTAATAATTAATCAAATGCATTTGAAAATTAATTTGGCAATTCTATGACTGATTGGCATGCTAATCTCTTCTGTGCAGCGGGGATGGTATGGGAATAACCTCAGATGTTCTGAGCTACTGACTGAGGTGAATGCATGAGGGCATTCACTGTCTTGTGTGATGAGGAATAAAACTGAGTGGAAACAAAAGCGTTCTCCGAGACCTCTTTGCAACTCAGAAAAGGTGTGGCCTGCATTTTGCCTTTCCTGTATTAGGAATATATCATCAATATTATCACGTCTAACCAAAAACAAATGGGCAAATTTGAAAAACACCCCCACAGTTGATTTATTTCTGTTTAGCTGGTAGCAACTGCAGTAGATTCAATGCATTAATTATGGGAATAAAAAGAAAAAATCACAAGGAGAATAACTTTTGCTCTTTCCATCTGTCCATGCCACTTTTCTCCAAAATAACACTCATCTGGTAGAAGGGGAGGAGAGGGGGTGTGCAGCTTCCACTGGGTGTGTGATCCCCGCTAGTTCCGAGCCACAAGTCCCTTTTTACAGACGAAGAGCACGGCGGCAGCCGCGGAGGTGAGACACAGGCTGCAGCTCAGCAGGCACAGCAGCCCCGGCGCCGAGGGCAGGTTCCTCTCCCAGAAGGTGGTGGTGAATGGTCGGGCTGGGACATCCTGGGGGAGAGAGGAGATGGTGATTCCACAGGGTGCCCCCTCACCAGCGAGCAGGGAGGTGGCAAACACCCCTCAGGAGGCTGGGGAGGTCACAGGCTTTTCCCAAGGACCAGATTGTGCAGGGAAGAAGAGTGGGAAGGCTGTGAGGTGTGTTTTCTGTCATCCTGAACAGCCACAGGACAGTGAAGATGGAGTTACTTGTGGCTGGAATGAGGTTCTGCTTGGCTTTAAACCACGGCCTGGGACTGGGCAGAGTCAGGCTGCATTTTCCAGTCCCCCAGGCTCTGAGATCATTGTCCTTGGCTCTTATTCATCCACCCTTCAGACACAGGTAATAATATTCCTTGGACAAGTCACAAAAATTAATACCAGCAGCACATGAGGTGACTAAAGCCGTGCCTGGGAGCAGGGTGCACGGGAATCACTGAAATAGGGACACACCTGACTGAGGAGTGTGTGCCTGACTGGGTGACAGTGAGACTCTGGCTTACCTTTGACTCTGGCTCTGGCATCCAAATTTCACTCCTGGAGATCTTCCCCATACTGTGCAGTACCTAGAAGAAAAAAATATTTGTACCACATGAAAAAATTATAACCCACAATACTTCCAGATTTGGAGAAACAGAGGAATTCAGAGCAAGGTGACATTGATACAAAGTGTAACTATGACTGGCTGAAAGTCTCTTGAACCAGAAAATGTACAGTAATTTCTACTAGAGCTTCTCTAAATATTTTTGTGGGAGATTTTTAATTTTGATTTTTTTTTTCAGAGTAAAAGTAAAAATGCTTTTCCTCAAAGCAGTTTGAGAAATACCAAGGTTAGGTTACTACCATGCACTTGGAACACAAAACCTGTTAGGAGTGGGATATAAAAAGAGGAGAGATGCAACCCTGAGACTCTCACAGCATAGAATTATGGAGCCCTCCCTCAGCTATTCAGGCAGTACAAAGATCATCAAGGACTTTTCTTGAGAACAAACTGATTCTAACAATCACGGGGATTCTTGCGGGCAAATGAATGCTTCCAGAAAACAGTTCACTCTCTTTGTAACTACTGCTCACAGGCATGGAGAACAGAGAAATTAGATGACTTGAAATGAAGCAAGTAATAAGGATTTTAAGGCAAATATGACATTCTGACAAATAGAAAGAAAAGACTGATTTTCGCTTGGGTAACAACTCTGTGGCTTTGCCATGCAGCAGTTGTAACTGTAATGTGCACCCTTTAATGCTTTTTTCCCCTCTTTTCAGATTGTTGTAAACGGATTTCAGTGTGACTGGGAACCCAGCCCAATGTGTGTCATTCTGAGATTTAGATATTATCAGAGCTGCACATTACAATTTCATAAAGCTCAGCTAACAGGACTGTCTTGTAAAAGGAGAAGGAAAGGATAGATCAAAAACAAGAACAATGTTCAGATTTCCAGATTTTTGCACAGGAAATAGCTGTGAGCATTTGAAATTACTTAGATTGGTTTTAAAACATGCAGTGATTAATTTGTTAGAAATTGAGGCAGTGTATCTACAAGCAGCATCAGGTTGGGTTTTTTTCCCTCTAGACATGCAGTACATGGCAAAGGCTTTATTTTAGGCCTCCAGTTCAGTAATATTCTGATCTGGTTGAGAGTCTTAGCTTCACTTTATTCAATAACTAATTAAGTACGTTTAAAAGAAATAAAAATACTTTTATGATGTTATTTTCTGAAGAAGAGTCCAGTCAATTCCAGGAGCCTTTGCACTGAATCAGACCCTCCAAGCTGTACTTAACCCTTTCCAGCCTTTTGACAGAGATGCTGAAAGCAGAGCAGTGGTGTGTACCTCTCTGGCTGCCCTCTCTCCCGCCTGCACGGCTCCCTCCATGTATCCGCTCCACTGCGTCGCCGTCTCCGTGCCAGCAAAGTAGATTCTGTCAACAGGCTGGCGAATGATCCTTCAAAATAAGTGGAGAATGTCAGGTGACAAGTGACAGGAAGGCGATGATCCTTCTAAAAGCAGTTTATGGCTTTGATGGAGCGTGTGGCTTCAGCTCTCCAGAATTCCTGCAGACCTGGCCTGAGGGGCAATAAGCTGTCCCTGCAGGACCACCTGCTTGCCACTGCACACAAAATTCAAGATCTGAGAGAAAAACCTAAGGCATGAATCAGTGTTCCCAGCTTCCATGCAAAGTAATGCAGGCCTTATTTTAGTGCCGGGATAAGGGATAATCCCAACAGCCTCCAGCAATGCAGAGCAGCTGATAGATTTGTGTCTCCTGCATGGCAGCTTTGCTGTCATCCTGCCCTTACAGTGGAATGTGAGTGACGTTTCTGCAGCGAGACATCACTGATATCAGCTTCTGTTTGGAGGCTGGACTTGCCTGGCCGCTGAAGGCCTGGCACTCAGGGAGCTGCAATCCCCACAGGGTCACACAGCCAGTCCCTCAGCCCTGCACTGCTGCACAAGCACTCCATCCAACCCAGCTGCAGGTAACGAGCTCCCTCCCCACTGGGAATGTGCGTGGTGTAAAGAGCTCCCATCTAATCCCCAGCAGGTTTTCCCTGTCTGCCCGACAGCAGCTTCCCCAGGCTCACCCACCACTGCCCGGTTTTTGGATAAATGACAGGAGAAAAGACTGTACATGGCAAGACTCCTCCCCACACGAGCTTGGCTCAGACAGGGTGTAACCCTTGCTGGACAAGCTGAGCAGCTCCTGGGCTTCTCCTGATGTTCCATCTATACCGTCAGTGGAGACTCTTCACCTGTCCAAGATATGTGTCCTCTTTGGGGTCTCCAGAGGGATCCGTGGCAAATACTGCATGGGACAAACTACTGTAAATAATCCAGAGGGGAAAAGTTTTGTGGCTTTAGCAGGTCCCTTTGTGACTGTGTCTCATATCTTCGAAAGCCACAGGAGAAAGCCTCCTCTTAGTAAAGTAAATAGCTGGGGAGTAGGGGAGTGGAAAGAGGGTTGAAGTTTCCCAAATATTCTAAATATGCCACAGGTGTGTGGCATACGGTATAGCATTGGACGTGGGCTGAGAAATGTGAATTAGAAAGCAAAGCATTCTCTGTTTTACCTTCCATACTGAGTCATTATGCCTGGTGGGAAGTAGGCCGTGTAGCAGCCCCCTGAATATTGCTCCATGGTCCAGTTCTTCTCTTCATAATGCACCGCCTGTGAGTACCAGCAGAGAAAACAGTGAAACACTGACAGAGACATTGGAAATAAAGAACAATTTTCTTTTAAAGAGGGGGAAAAAACAGGCTAAGAAAACCTGACAAAGGAGCACCATGTCATCTGGCTAACGCTACCCACCAGCACAAAACAAATTTTTGTGCTTTTACAGAAACATCCGTCTCCCACAGGCACACAACAGACAAATTAAAGCACACACTGCCTTCTCTTTTCTTGTGCAGGGTGAGACTGGCAGTTCTTTCCTTCCTGTATTCAGTGCTGCCTTCCCCTTGGGAATATAGATTGTGTGGCACAACATGCAATTTTAGGTACACATTTTAGGTGCCAAGAACTTTGCCTTCATCATCCAGAACAAAGGAACAATATTATTGTACAACAGAGGAAAAACCAGACATTAACTCCTTACTTCTAAAGCCTCTTTCGTCCCCAGTGCCCTGGCAAATGCCTCACAGATCTTCTTCTTCCTATACGAAAATAAAACCAGAGTCAGAAAAAGAAAATGGGAGGGCAACCTCTCCACTCTCATCTTTCTTATAAAAAACTCAAATTTATTTCAACACATTGGAAAGAAAGTTTTTAAGTCTGATTTCAAGTTCTTATCTTAACATACATATTTCAAATGCTGTTGCTTGAAAGTTACATCTAAAATGGACCCAGGGAATGGGAAATGAAGGTTGATTTTGGCAATGAGCTCTAAAAGAATAAATCTTTGTACAGCTATTTTAGGATGCAGAGCCAATTCATTCTCATGTTCGTTGGTGTAAGACCAGAAGAAAAAGCGATATAAATCAATTAAATCCCTACAGATTTACTATAGCTGGGAATAAAATATGAGCTGAAGAACTCTGCTCACATTCCTAAGCAGAGCTCCTCTTTCACTTGCACAGTACTGAAATTCACATTTAGAAAGTACTGTTTGTTCATTTCACTGACTAATGGGGAAACCATACTTTTGTAAATAACAGAAGTTTAAAAATTTTATCATCCAGTCTGAATCTGAAGGAGACCCAAAAGGAGACATGTCAGCACTCCTGTATCCCTGGGTTAAAGCATCATTCAGTGGAGATGTAGTCTGGGAAAATCTCCATTCACATAGAGACACTGAATTGGTAAATCATAGCATGGGAGAGTGGTCAGGACTTGGAAATTTAGAAATATCCATAACTGGATGAATATTAGCACTAGTGTCTCGGCCTGTTTATGCTAAAATCCCAATTTCCAGTGCTGGTAGCTGTGCTGAGCATGTATAAATGTGCATATTCACACACATTCATGTGGGGAAGCATCTCATAGAAACAATTCGTTTCTCAATATCGACAGCTTCTGAACTTTTACCTCTCTTCCTTGCTGAGATAGGCCAGTTTGACTGCCTTTCTGGTAAGGATGAAACTGAAAAGAAAAAAAAAGGCATGTGAACTTCACCTCAGATGATTTGCAAGTTCTTGCTAGAAATTTCTCTAAAAACAGACTGGCAAAGCACTTTACTGGTATGTAATGAGCTTCATGCTCGTCATCATACCTCAGCATTTAATAATTACAGGTCACACAGGTGAAAAAGCCTGTGCAGGGTGACCTGCAGAGTTAACTGAAAGGGAGGATGGGCATTCCCAGAGGGCACCTATCTAGGGCTGATCCTAAAGGACTGAGACCCTGAGCTTTTTGAGCCTTTGAGGTCCAGCAGGACTGGACTGCCTGTGTCCCTTGTTGTCAGTAAGTGACGGCAACTTAGTAAAGTAAATAGCTGGGCACAGCGCCATGGATCACTCCTGCAAGAACTGGGATTCATATTCATTCCTCTTGAAGGAAACAGATTTGGCAATTAGCTCATCTGACCCTAGTGGAGATATCCAGGGGATGAAGTATGCTCCTACACGTTTTTAGAAAGTCACATAAATCCATGAGGAGGAAGAAAGCTGGAAACTGTTTGCCATATGGGGTTTGGAAGAGGCTTGCTGCTCTCAGGTCATGGAAACTCTCAAGCCTTGAACATGAACATGAACATGTACAGTTCAGTAGAAGTGGTGAGCTTTCCCTACCAGACACTTAAGGAGTAGTTGTCTGACATTTATATTGGCCTTTTTTTGGCAGTCTCACCTCAGATTACGGTGGAATCACTTGTAAAGACTGTTTGTTCATTTGGTTTCAGCTATTTTAAAAGCCAGTCAATGCTGCCATGTATTTTCCCACCTGTTTGTCCAAACTGCAACATTTTTACTTGTCAGTTTCTACAGAATCTTAATTTTTTTTCACTGCACAGCTCTCCCTCCCTGCTCCAGCAGCTGATGTTCCTTGTCCAGCCTCAGCTCAGTGGGGACAGGAGACAAATGAAGATTTCTTGGACAATTGCATTGTCATTTTGGACCAGGCACTAAACATAAAAGCCCAACATAAGCCAAATACAGGCTCAAACAGATAAGTAAGAGAGGAATTTATTTCTAAACCTACTCCATAGGAAAAAAAAAACAACAAAACCCCCAAACAAACAAACAAACAAACCCAAACAAACAAAAAACCTGTGAATTGAATGCTTAAAAAAGCCTACAGCTGAATTCAGAAACTCCTTCCCAACCACATCCTTTGTATTAGGCTGTTTGCAGCAGAACCTTCACCAAAAAGTTTATATGGACTAGAGAGGCACCAGAGGCTTGGCAGAAGTACTCCCCTCCATCAGTGCAAACTGTGGAAGTGGGAAACACTGATGTAACCTGGTCATTTCCCCTCTCCCCCCGGCTCCCACTAACTCTTAAAAGACAAAAATCAGATCTGTGAGTGAGGACTAGCAGCTTTTACCCCATAATGGCAGGGAAAGTTCCATCAGGTTTGGTGTCATCTATGGTTATTCCAATCGGAGACTCTTCATCCTCAATGATGAAGGAACCACAAAAACCTAAGGGGAAAGAAACCCCAAGATGACTGTTAGAAAAACTTGCTGATGATCACGGTTTCTGATAGTAATGAGCAAGGAAAATAATCTATAAAAGGAATTGTACAATAATTCTGTTATTACCAATAACACCTACGTGTCTGAAATGTCTCTGTAACAGTTTCTCTACTCTCTTCTCTCTGACTGTGAGAAATTGTGTATATAGATTGTAAAAATCTTTAAAATTCCATTGTTACTTAACAAGGAATTTCTGTGGATTGCTGCAAGTCCCTTTGGCTTTCTATTTTGGGGACAATAAACATTGAAAAATAATTATCTAGTCAGAACTGTGGTGATTCATTCCATGAGTAACTTGGACCAAAACAAAACCCAGTGTAATTACATCTGGCCACTGAAGGCTCAAATTTACACTATTTTGATTTTGCTGGTGATAAGATTGCTAGGAATGGTGTTCCATAACAGCAATGCAGCAGAAGCACAGGCTGTCTAATCTAGGATCACATCAGGACACGTTTCAGGGGAACATGTTTAAAATCTCATATAGAGACCAATGTATACACCTTACTGCATTCCTTCCTAATCTCAGTGGCCAGTTTATGTCCTAAAACATGCATAAAATATATTACTTTGATTGATAAATATTCTTACCGCTCTCAATAGTGTTAGGAAGAAAGCAGAACTAATCTGTTCATACAAATAGTTCTGAAAATGGTACTAGTTAAAGCTGAGAAAAACAAGATATTGTAACATGGAAAAAAATATCTTGAGCTAAACAAAAAGCTAACCTACTTTTCCCAGTCCTTTGAGATATCAAGTCTGCAGAACAGAAGATTAAAATCAGGGAAAGGTCAAGCTTATACCTTAAGCTCTGCTTGTCATCTGCTGTAAATTCTCTTTGGCTGACCTAACTGTCCCTGGCAGGAGAAGAAGGGAGCTGATGCTTCTGCGCTCTGCAGGTTTCACCAAGGTTTCCCAGGGAAACATTGCTTGTTCTCTTGGTGGTCCCACCTCAGCCAACTGCAATGAGATTTGGGATCCTGTTTGGGTCTGGACTCATCCTTACGACAAGGCATGCACTCAAGCTCAGAGAAAGAGTTCTGCTTTCTAAGGAGTTTTACTTTTCACTTTTCTGTATGTTTGATTTTGGGGCTTTGCACATTTAACCCTCTCCTGATTGTTCGACAGCAGAGCTTCGAAATTGGCACAGAACTCTAAAGTTCCCAAGTCCTCAGCTTTCCCCACCTACCCTTCCTCCTCCAGAAGGCTTCCCGGTAGTAGATCATGCATTTTATGACGCTCCCCATAGGCAAACGCTGAATTAACTGGTTTCTCTTTGGTGGCAGCTCTGGTTTGTAATGAATCTTTGTTGTCAGGATTGGAGGGATGGCACTGATCACGTACTTGCCCTGAAATGCAGAACAAAGTCAGCACGAGGCGTTTCCTCCCAGTGAGCTCATCCCACAGGACATGTTTGAAAGACACTCTTAATAGTTGCTAACACCTTTCCCACACCTGACCCTGCTAGGTGGCTTTCCCATACACACATTTCCAGGTGACAGAAGTAATTCTGCTATTTCAGAAAAAAGGAGGTGGAAAAAACAGACCAGAGTTGAAACTTGGCTGGTGACAGCTGAGCAAATGGGATGAGAGACTTCCTATGGCCTAGGAAAAACTGTCTTTTATCATCTCCAGGAAAATATGACCCACATTTGTCCCAATTATAAGATGCTAAAAAAAAAATCACATTTGTGCATATTCACAAGACGTCATTTGAGGACAAGGAATACTGATGGTGATTCCAGCTTTCCTGAACGTGCTCCATCCCTCTCACAGGCGCTGGGTCTGACTGGAGCAGTGCAGGACTGTAAGGTGACACTACATCACTGCTCTCAGTGCTCTCAGGCTGGTGAGGCTGCTGCTGCCCCATGGGTGCCGCTGTGGGTAATTGTGTGCTGATGGAGCATTTCAAAGCACCACAGTACAGAGGCAAAACCTTAATAAAGGTGTTTGAAATGTCCTTTTTTCCTTTTTTTTTTTTTTTTGTGCTGTGAACCATAAACTTAGACACAAACAGGAAGGTTATTTTCCCTTCCTTTGAAATGGTCTCAATGCAGAACTAAAATGAAAACTTATATGAAGACATAGAAATTTAAAGCAGAGAAGTCAGAGTAATGACAGAAACCAAGCAGCAGAACACCAAGAGGAGAGGCAGTCATAAATAAATCTGTAAAGCAAGTTCCATGGAGTGTCTGCATAGTCTGAGAAATAGACACACACAAACGGGTACTTCCTGATTACATCTGGCTAAGAGCTACAGCAGATGTATTCCCCTGCTAAAAGCATACTCTACTTTTATTCTGATCGAATTACCTCATATATCTCATGGTTTAGAGTCTCCACAAGGACATTATCACCTGTCTGATCAATACTGATCACAGGTCTCTCCAGTTTAACTCTGCCTTGGAGGCGCTCCATTATTCTCTCTGATATCTGACCAGAACCCCCTTTAAACTTCCTCTCCTGAAACAACAAAGTGAAAAGAAACACAAACAAAAAATCAATAGCATTAATCACAATGACATTGAATATGACTTCTGCTCATCATCACGGAATTCCAGGACAAATCTTCAAGTCCTAAGGGTGCAAAAAGACTTTCAGAAGAGCGAGGGTGTAAACCTGATCCTCAGTGGGGATTACTGACTAAACCACTTTTGCAATGGTTTCCCTAATGACTTGGGAACAAGTTTACACTGGGCCCAGGGAAAATTCTCAAGCAAACAGCACTTCCATGGGTGGTTATTTCCTGCTCTCCAAATGCCAGTCAATCTCAAACCAGCGTATTTGGCTCAAAGACTCTTTAAGCCTAGAGAACATGCACATATAATGCAGGCTTTCTAGCAAAAATAAACATATCAATCCATTCAAAACAGGTTTTGAGTATTTTACCCACCATGGCGCTACCAAAACCCTCAAGTGTGACAAAGAAACCAACTGTAAAGTGGAAGACTGTGCCCACCCAGATGCAAGACAGATCTTTAACTGAGTCTGGTGTCAAGGTAACGAGCTTTCTCTGTCCCTGGGAAGACACCAAGTCAGTGACAAAGCACAATCTGTGAGACACATTTCCCTGCAATGTCTGTGCAGAGGGTCAGGGGAAGCACTAAAACCTCTGTCATCTACCAGCCACCAGCAGGAGATAAAGCAGCTCACTTTTACATGTAAGATGCTGGTAGTGGCAGGGAGGAAAGGATCCATAAAGTTTTGTGCTGAAAGACTGAAGTGGCTGCCCAAGCAGGTTTTATAAGATTTGTCAGGGCCACTAAGCCAGAAACCCTCAGTGCTTTCGCTCAACTAAAATTGATTGGGATGAGGGAAGAAGGAAGCATGATGGGAGCAAAGACAACTTTTCCCATCCAGCTACAAAGAAAAGGAAATGCTCTTCCCAGGTAGCTTTCCCTTCTCCACATGTTTCGTTTAGCTGAGAGTATCTTGGGATTAATTTTATTTTTAACTATTGCTGCAACATCTAGCAGTTGCTGATGCGGGACAGCAAACATGACTGAGGGGCTCCTGAGGAGGAAGGCTCTTAGTCAGGTCTGTCTCCTCCCACAGGACAGCACCAGCACTGCTTACATCCTTCCTGGCACGTGATTGTCTATTCTTACAGCAAGGGACAGATGTTGATGGAAACTGTTGCCATGTGAGCTGACCAAAGAGGGAAGGGCCTTTTGCTGTTTACTTCCAGCTCCTGTCATTAGAGGCTTCAACACCAAAAGAACACCCACATTTCACTCTGAAGTACGCTTGTTCTGAGCTCTTGTAAACATTCAAATGTGCCAAGTATTCCACAGAAAATAAATGGCAAAAAAGCAACACAAGTGCAACAACAATACTGAGCTGAAGTGAATGCAGAAAACCCCAGTTGCTTAAATAGTCCAAATTTATTCCACACCTTAGCTAATAAAATGCTTCACTAAACAGGGTTAGTTGAAGGGCTGTATCCCCCCATGAGAAAACGTTTCTCTCTGGTGCCACATACTCTCATCTTTTTATTAACAGCAGGGGTTTGAAGGGCACAACACTGCACTTGCTTGTTATAGTTTTAAGAGAGGAGGAAGGAAACGAGACATTCTGTACCTGGCCCCCATTGGTGATAGAGAAAATCCTGGATGTGCCCCCACACTGCCTCACATACCACAGGAACCAGAGGGCAGAGACTTCGTGAGGCTCAGACGTGACGTTGACGTTCACAAAGACCGTGGCGAAGTCTCTGACAGCTCTGCATGAGATACAGGACCAGGAAAAAACTGTGAGAAAATATGACTTCCTGACTGCTTTCAGGATTTTATTTGTCACACTAAACAAGGGCTGCTTTCCCAAAATCAGAAAAGTCAAGATGACAAATATCTGTTTAATTTTTCAGTCTGCAGTGAGTCCGTCTACAAGGGTTTCTACCAGCACCTCCCTCCCTCCTGAAGTATTTACTCTTTAAGTTTGAAATCTCACTGATTTCACCTTAGTTAAATAGTTTCCCAGCTGCTATTCCTTTCATCAGAATAAATATTCTTCTCAGCAGAAGAACATTTTTTGTAATCTGTTAGTGAAACTTTTCTGCATTTTTCATGGGGAGTTCAGTGGGCACATCAATTCCAGGGTCTGATGGGTCCTGAGGGACCAAAGCAGCCACGCAGCCCAGACATTCCCCACCTGTCATGTAACACTGCTGCACTGATCTTTCGTGAAATCAAGATTCAGACTTGGTAAATAAACCAGACAGAGAAACCAAATTGGCAATCATTGCCATAAAAATAAGGAAAAGGTCATCAGTCTACCACAGTGCATCCTCTGAACACAAACAGAGAAACAGCAGCAGGAACAGAGGATCTGGCTATACACATTTCTTGCATTTGTGGCCACAGATTTCTAAGAAAATTGAGATTATTTTGCAAAGAAGGTAAAAGGACTTTGATGAAGCTTCACGAAACAACATGAATTTATAATCATCTGATAAAGGAAGGAACTTTGCAAGTTATCTGGGCTAAAATATGTAACTTATAAACTTTTATAACCGCATTTCCCTAAGTATGACGTCCATCCTCCCCTATTTCATTAGCCAGGATACAAAAACAGCCTGCACACAAAAACCCCCTGTGACAATTCTGAGAGCACCAAGGCACTAAACAGTTGCAGCAGGCTCAGGCCTAAGAAATGTGAAAAAAGTCTCCAGGATCAGTAGATGCTGATCTGTGATGCAGGACAAACAAATCTCCTTTTGTGATCTTGGCCCCGAGTCATACAGAAAATGCTGTGGAAGAGCTTTCCTGTTTAAGCACTGTTTTTTAACTGTGTGTAGAAAAATGTGGCTTGGCTTAAAGATCTGAAATGGGTTTTTACTGAGTTTTTGAATGCGCTCCATCTGAGCACATCCATTAAAACTGGATGTTTTACTGACAACATTGGCAGTAGAAGTTGCCCAGCAGAAGAGTCTGTTAAAGGAGGGATCACTACAAACCCAGTCCTGCTCATGCTCCAGCAGCTCCATGGCTAAAAGCAGCAGTAAAAACTAGAACAGGAAGAGTCAGTGCACTTGAAACAGCAGTTCAAAGTAACTGAGTTTGCAGGCAAAAGGGCTCATAAAACTAATTGCAAAGAAAACTCGAATGCCACAGAGAGCCAGAGCGAGTCCAAATGGCTGTACAGCATATCCCATGGAGCTGGAGCAAGACCTAAGCCATAAAAACAAATTTCAAATGGAAAGTTTTGGTCAGGAAGCTGCAGGCAGAGCACTAAACTGCAGTCAGAATGAAAGGGCAAACTGAGCACAGCCACACAAATTAAAGGCACTGAATAGGAGGGAGGAGGGTGTTAGAGAACAGCACAGAGGCTGGCACAGCAAGTGGGGACGTGAGTGCTCATGAGAGCACACTTCTCTTCGCCTTATAAAGAGAAATGATTGAAAAGAGAAAGGAAAGAATGAGAATTTCCAATTGTCAATGTATTGGACATTGTTCCCTTTTTTGTTTGTACAGTGCAGTCCCTCACAGAAAACACATTGGTCATTTTCTGGATGATACAACACCTTGAGCCCTTTTCCTGCCAGCTACTGTTGCTGCTCTGTTGGATCTGTTACTCACAAACAGGGGGCCTGTGGGATGATGCAAAGGCGAAGGAGAGCCTTGGCTGCAGTGGAGTTTAAGATACTGAGAGGAGTAGGACAAACAGCAGAATTGCAGCCCTGGAATTTAGAAGGGCAGATTTCATCCTCCTTGAGGGCCTGAATATCAGTGTCTCATAGGAAACTATACTGAGAGGCAAAGAGCCACAGGAGAGCTGCCTGGAGTTCAGTGATCCAAGGGTTTGAAGTGAAAGGATGGTGGGAAGAGCCCACACCACCACTGCTGTGTGCAGGGACCTACTGAAGCAAACCCCAGGCTCCCTCAGCACCTTTGATGCCACCTGCCAGCCAACCAAAGCCCATCCCAAACACCTCCTCATCTGTGCTCAGCTGTGCCACAGAACCTGCCAAAAAAGCCACTGTCATTCCACAGCTGCAACTTCAACCAGGTAATGATTTACATACTTGGTCCAGCAAATCTTGTTTATCAGCTCTTTCATCGTCATTTTGTCCCATTGTTCAGCATGTGGAGCATCCCATGGTGCATCAACAGGAATCTGGAGACAGAGGTGAGAAATATCCACGAAATGGTTCAGTACTTCACCATTGCCTGGTCATAGCTAGTTAGTAGCACAGTTAATTGATATGTTGGCCGGGAATTACTTTTGTCCCCTGAATGTGAACATAAATTTGGAACAAATTCACCTAATGGAACAATTTCCATTCACACCTTTTGGCATGAATTGTACCATGACCACCGAATCTGTCTTTGTTCGACCAGTGAAACATATCCTTATGTTGGGACTCCTCTGGATTTTAGTTGTCCAGAAGCAATTCCAATTTAGTTGTCTTGGTGTCCCTCTAGAATTGAGGGGAAAGTTCTTTTCCCAGTCAGTTCCAAGATGAGTATCCAAAAATCCCTATGTCTCTCTGCTAATTGCAGAGTAAGAAAAAAAAATGTCTAGATACTTTTGAAATATTTTAGGCAGCTAAATTCCTAATAATAATTCTTTACATGTAAGTAACATTATGTGGAGGATACTACCATATCCCTATATCTTTAAAAAATATACTGTTGTAAAAAAAAATTAAAAAAGTGGTATAATACATACATTTGATTCTGCAAAACCACATAAAACCAATGGAATTTGCAGGTGTACAGTGAATTATGACTGAAGATTCTGGTAAGGTAAAGCCCTTGGTTTGTTGCTGGATTATATGGAAACTGATGAATATTTGACAGAGAGTATAATGCTCCAGGGGCTGCAGTTGTACTACTTACATTTCGAACTTTAAAAATAAAGTTACTGTGAAGTCAAACTGGAGCCCAGCTTAGGCAGTTACAAAAGAAGAAAAAAATCGTCTTTACTCAAAATGCTGTCAGGGGGGAAAGGGAAAAAACCCTTCTAATCTCCCAGCTCATGGGATATTTTTTCCCATCAAGAGAAAATACTTAAACTGAGTTCAACCTCAATTTTTCAGATATCTTAGACACCTCCAGATATTTTCATCTCCTCTCACAGAATTATAGAATAGTTTGGGTTGGAAGACGTCTTTACAGGTCATCTAGTCCACACCCCTCTCAGTGAGGAAGACCTATTATTTCTGACAGTTCCTGGGCAATCCACAAATCTTTCTGATGGATGCTTCCTTTCTGTTTTGTTTTGTTGCTGAGATGTTTTTTGTTTTTGTTTTGGGTTTTTTTTGGGTTTTTTTGTATTAAAGAAGCAATAAAAACCCTGCCAGAAACAAAACCAAAACAAACCTGATTTATTCACTGTGACATGAGCATCGTAGGAATTTTCTGAATTTTCACAGCCTACCTCTTTTCCCATCTTGTCCATGGTTCTCCAGAAGTTATTGTAATCCAGATAAACCAAGGGATTCCATGTTGAAGGGCAAATTCCTGTGAAATTTCGTGACTTTCCCTGAAATGCACATAAAACCACAAGCAACTGAAACACAACAGAACAAATCTTCATTTCTCAAGAAAACAAAATTCTCAGAATCATCACGTTTTTGGCCTTTTGCCCCAAAAGACCTGGCTGGGTTTGGTGGTTTTTTATTTTT
>VXBU01003022.1:237063-294345 GCA_013400315.1 Bombycilla garrulus | reverse complement strand
TTTTTGTTAGTTTTTTTTCTTCTTTTTTTTTTCCCTGCAAATACATGCAAGCACTGGAATGCATGTTGCTAAGTAGGAGGGATAAAAAACAGCTGGACTGGCATTAAAAAGGACAGTTACACCTTTTTATATTTACTATTTTGAAGGCGTGGGGAGGGGTACATTTGTTCTGAGCAGGTTGTCAAATTCTGGGCTAAGGACACTCAAGCCATGCCTAAAGAGGTAATAGTCTTTGCTCCCAAGAATCCTTCATTATTACATTTAGATGAATCTACTATTTCCCTGCTGCTGAAATGTGCATCTTGAAATTTGTGTGGGTCTAAAATTGAATATATTTCAAACTATTTAAGCACCTTTATGGTACACCTCACCTTAAAAGCAAACATACCTCTTTATTATTCCATGGAAGAAACCTAGCCTATTAAAGTCTGATCAGGAAGTTTTTGGCTGCAGGAAGAAAAATATTGTACACTTGCAAAAACGGCGTCAGTACTTAAAATGTGTGTGACACAGAGCTGCGGCAGTGGCTATTACTGTTATTATCTGAAACTGACTGTTTCAGATAATCCTGTGATACAATGATAAGAGAAACAATCTAACAGCAGCTCAGCAGCTGCTTCTTTGTGATAACTTCAATGTGAAAGAAGACGGGATGAGCAGGTAACATTTTCCTCTTATTAACTGCTCTGAACCCTCCCCCGTGTAAGTCAGCGGTGGATTTCTCATCAGACCTCTCTGCTGTCTGCCCTTCCAGATGTGCCAGAAGTTTGTGTGAGGATGCAGGGGACACTCTGACCGTGACAGGGAGGAGCTGTGGTGCTAAAGCAGTTTGCAACCTGCTTTTCAGTGCCAACCCCCGTGCCAGCCCATCACACTTGGCAGGTGGGAGTCACAGCCCGAGAGAGAGGCTGCAGTGCTTCAAATGCAGGAAATGGGGACCCAGGGACAGAGGACAGGAAGCAGGAGCCAAAGATGCCTTCCCCACACTTGCTGAGGGAGAATTTATTGATCCTCCCCACTGATAATTGAGTATTTGTGTGTAAACGCATAGAGGTCTCTGAGACTGCGCAGAACATTTTTCTCGGTAAAGATCATAACAAAGACAAAAGGTGCAAGACGAAACTCAGAGATCATAATGAGCTTTCAGACTTGGAAAAGCAGTAAAATACTGAAATTCCTACACTCTGGCGGACTTTTGTCAGCCCCAGAACAGGTACAGCAGGGGAGGCAAAGGTTTGTGGGTAAGATTGGCTGACACTGGCTGGTCCTCTCTGCTCAGAGCAGGGCTCCAGCAGTGCCCCAGCTCTGGAGCCCATCGGGTCACTCTGTGCTGCTGCTCCTCACCATCTGCAGGGAGGGCAGCAGCAAAGCCACTCTCCTGTTCCATCCAGACTCAACAATTTCTGCTCTGGCCCAAGCAAAGACCCAGGCTGTGATCTCAGCATTTGCTTCAGCCTGAGATCCACAAGGTTTTTATTTAATTTCCAACAAATATTGTGCTTTCAAGTCACCAGGAGGTGGTTGGTTACCTCTGGATTTCTGGGTATGTAATCTCAATCTTGCATACCACACTTTTTTTTTTTTTCTCTCTTTTATCCCTATTTTGTTCTTTTTCAGACTTACACTGAAGGAATGTGGCAGGGGGGATGCTGCTCCAGCCTTCTCCAGGTCTGCCATTGCAAGTGCAGAGTAAATGCTCCTGGGAGCTCCCAGCAGGGAATCCTCCAAATAACATCAGCTCTTCCCTTCCCTTGAGGACAATTTCTCACTGCCAGGCTGCAGCACTGTGTTCAGCCACAGAGAAGAGGGTCCAACAGGGCGTGCAAAGGGATGTGCTGCATCCTACAGCTTTCACTGCATCAAACTAGGAGATACTGATACCAAGCAGTAACATACTACTAATCATTTTGTACTTATTGCACAACATTTTTCTTTTCTAAAAGATCAGCCAGCACTGCTTCTCAAAATTCATTTATTGCTAGTCTTTTTATTAGGGCTGGGAACACAGCTGCCATTCACATTGCTTCCTTGTCATGCTTTAACACCAATAATTCTGCCCTTCAGCACAGATCAGCAATGCTGTCAGGCCCCCCAAATCAGGGTGAGGAGAACTTATTACTGCCATTCTGTCCTGTTGATACTGCAGGGGGGAAAAGGGAAAAGATAAGCCTGTGTTCAATCAGGAGCAGCTCCAAAAAGCTTCCAGTTTTTCACTGTTTAGTGAAAATCTCTTTTCAGAAGTCTTTCTGATAAGTAACTGTGCTTGTACAGGGTGATGCAACTTGCAAACAGCTCTGCTGCCCTTACTTAACTTAAAACTTCTTTGGTCAATGGCACAGCCCAGGGAGATCAATGGGAATACACATTTTATTCCCTGAGAGCTACAAAATGCCAACTGATAATTTAAAAAATTGAAAGTTGTGTTACTTGTTGCACTCTTCTGTATGCAAAAAACCATCAACTTCAGAAAGACCTGAGCACAATGGCAGGAAAAGCTGGAAAAATACAACAGTGCTAACCTGGAAGAGGCCAAGACTGAATTCAGAGAGGCTGAAACAGTTCACACAGTGACCCTTGTGTGGCAGGGCTGTACCTCTCAGAGATGGGATCAGAGGAAAGCCAAATCTAGCAAATTCCAGGAAAGAAATTCCTATTTCCCATCAGGCAGTGCAAGCCCAACAGCCTAAGACACATCAGTTCTCCAGCTTCCTCTCTGGCACAAGTGTCTCCACAGCAGGGAGTAAATCTAGCCCGACTGAGCTGGGGCTGGTAAGTTATTAATTTGGTTTTAATATTGCCTCCTTGCTAGGCAGAAGAGCTCTGGCTGCAAGTTTCATAGAGGAGCTCACTGCAAGCAGAGAAGGTCTTGCATTATTCCATTTTAAAACAAGTTTATAGTGTTCTGGATGTATTATTTTCAGAACTATTGTTTTCTTAACTGAAAGGCAAACAACCTACTGGCTTAGTTCCCATGCTGACACATGGCTGCCTGACTGACCCACAGAGTTTGTCTAACTCTTTTTTCCATTTCCTGGTGGGTCGGGTGGTTTCCTGCAGACCTCAGACCTGAGTCCTGCTGCCCGCTTGGATTAGTTACCCCACACCAATACAAAGAAAACAAGATCCTCAAGCAGCATTCCTCAGTAGTTAGAAAGAAGGCAGTGAGAGATGAGCTCTGCAAGGTCCCTTCCCTGCCCAGGGCTATGCTGGGGCCAAAACTCCAGGAATTAACCCCAAGCTGGGACACCACCTCAAGTTTCAAATGGTGCCAGAGGAGCAGACAATTCTGCCAGACTTGACAAAGACAAGTCTGTCTCCTGTGCCTGCTGTGCCAGGGACAGGACACACCAGGAAGCACATGAGGAGCATCCCCCCTGGCCCAGAGGCTGTTATTGCCTGGGAGCAGCAGCTCCCCGTGGTGTGATCCCTCGGGTGAGAATCCTTCCCTGATCCTCAGCTCCAGCAGGTCTAGCCCTGGAGCAGTGCTGTGCCTGGGATTGCCTGACCCCTGTGCCTGAGCAGCCAGTTTGTGGTGACGTGCAGAGTCTCCGTCACAGACCCACCTGCTGCACCCCGAGCTCTTCATCTAAAGGCACGATGAAGGAAAGAAAGGACTAGATGGCTGATCTGAAACACTGTATAGAAATCCTCATATTTTATCAAGTGTTCCCTCCCTCTGAAAATCATAATTCCTTATTCAGTAGTATTCTATATCCTGGAGCTGTGTGCTGTTGCCAGGTATTGGAGGAGTGCAGTTCTAAGAGGAGATGATACCACACCAAGGCCCAAGGCCTTTAGTTTCCAGGGTCTTTTACTAAAAAGTTGAAAACAGCACAGAGCTTCAAGGACCTCTGTTAAAACAAAAAGCTGTCTGCCAGCTCAGGGAAGGAAGAACTCCAGCACATCTGCCCTTTCTCAGTCCAAAAGTATTCTTGCTGAATTACGGGACAATAGCCACAGAGAAACTTAGCTGGAAAGAGGGCTCATAACAAACACTAAAGTTTTAGGTTACAGATTTACAAGGACAGGATACAAAAAAATATCCTGATTGACATTCATTAAAGGAGTCCATGTTACCATGCTAACTGATGGGAAAGAAAGAACAAATAAAATAAAAAAAAATAAACAATAGTTGCATATTTGGATTTTCAAAGAAACTGTAACTACAACGGAAAACTGCACCAATGAAGCAATTTGGTTATTAAGCTTGCAGTACATGGAACTTTTCCACACACATATGGGAAAAATTTCTGTCTGAGAAAAGAAGTTCATTAAATCCCTCTGGGAATTTTCACTTTCTCTTGGCTGCTTCCGCTGCTCGGATAAATCATTTTCCCACTTTCCCCCAGCTCAATCAAAGCAGTATCCTGGAAATCGTCAGAAAAAGCCAAGCAGAACCGATTGTCAGGGTAAAGAAAAGACCCAAAAAATCTCTTAATGCAAGGGTGCTGGAGATTACTTACAGATGTCACAAATACATCTAAAGCTGTGCTTAGTCATTGCTCAGAACACTTCCTCTGCCCTCTGACAAAACCACACAACACTGCAGACTTTGGAGAAAGCTCTTGGGAGGAGACCTTCCTGTCTGGCCCTGGCTACACACTCCTGGACAGCCACCAGACAAACACCAGATAGAAACAACAGCTGAGGCACAAGGGGAGAAGATTTAATCGGACCTTTCAAACCCAGAAGGCAGCAGGTGGCCCTTGGCTGATGGTGTATGAGCCCAAGAAACTGAACACATGCATCTTTCAGATTAATATTTAATTTCTGGTGGATGTGATCCTTTACTAGCAAAGAATCTCTCTGCTAACACTTTCTGCCATCTAGGAAATACCGCAGGTGCTTGTGTTCCTGAGCATCTCCAGTGAATATGAGGGGTGCATCTGGAGCTGGGAGAGCACAAGCCCCTTCCTGCAGCTCCCATGCAGCCTGGTGCCAGTGTGCAGGTGAAAGAGAGGGAGCTGGAAGAGCCCTGGGCACTGGCCAGCCCAGCCAGGACTGCACAGATGGGGTTTCACAGGTTCCTTCTAGAAGTGGGATATAAGAGAGGGTTCCACAACACGTCCCTAAATCAAAGGGCACGGTGACTGCACAATGTCTCAAGGAAAAAGAAAGGAGAAAAAGCTGTGGAAAACCTTGGGAAAAGAAAATGGAAGAAAAGGGCTACTATTCAGGGGAAGAGGATGTGGGAGAAATGAGACCTACAGGAAGAAAAGCATCATTATTATTCATCCAGTGCTTAAATCTGGGAGACCTTAAAGCCCCTTTGCTGTTACCCTGGTCCAACAACTACAGCTCCCTTGGGACCCTGATTATCTCAGCAGGACCTTGGTGACAAACCCAGAATTGATCCACAGCCTGTGATCCAGCTGAATAGCTCAGAATGCTGCCTCTTGCTTAGAAATACGCTTTCACTTCAAGGAAAACGTACAAAATTACATGGTCATTAGCAGGGACGTGCATAACGCAATGTGGGACAATAAAAAGCTGCAGCTCTGGTGTCAAAATGGATTAAGGGCTCAAAGTAATGTAACCCATTAGAGCCTTTTATTTAACATAAAGAAGATAAGTGCCTTTTAGGATGCTGAGAGATTCATGCCTGAGCTTAAATTAGAGTGGGACAAACATTCTGCTGGCACAAACCAGCCCATCCCTCTTGCTGTAGAATTACATCAATTTTGCGTGAGGGGGTGACAAATAACTTTTTTAGTATTATGGAGTGGCTGTGCAATTATTTAAGATGTGTCTGTTTTACGAGCATGGCATCAATCTGCCCAATAAGGAGTGCTTGCAGAACCAGATGGTAAAACTTTGCAGCATGAACACATTGCTCTAATTCTTGGGGAAAAAAAAAAAAAAAAAAGTGGGAAGGTAATAGAAATTAAACCAATTAAAGATCCATCACATAGTATGGCTTGTCTATACCAAGTATGTCAACTGTGACTCATATAGGCTTCGAGTCTGGTTCTGCCAGAGTCTGTTGAGTACCAAAACTAAAGAATATTTTAAAAAAAATTTGGAAGTTATGGTCTTTGCAAATTAAAATAATACTTTGAGTTACGGATACAGACAGTCACATCTCACACCTATGAATCTTAGGCCTTTCTTCGTCCATCTCCCTGCTGCTCTCACCCTGCACTGGTTTGGCAGCAAACCAAGGACCTGTGCAGAAAAATCAGTGGGCTAAAGATCTGGCACAAGGGCTGGAAATCTGCTCTGAGGACAGATTTCATTCCTGTTCACTTCAGCCACACCAGCACTTGCTCAAGAGCGGCAACTTAGACTCCTGCTGCCCCACATCTCAGAGGTGAAACTTTTGGTGACTGGGGAAGGGCCTGTGTGTCACCATTAGCTAGAGAGGGAAGCTCAGAGTCTCAGGTGAGATGATTAACTCCCAAACAGCCACCTGTGAGATGAATCCCACTCTACAGGACTGGGAGAGATCTCATGTGAATCCAGTCATGTGGGAAAAATATATTAACCTGCTCCCAGGCTAGTTCCATAATACTTTTTTCCAGCACCATCATTCAACACTATCCACCAATACTATTATTTTTTAAATTTATAATTGGCTTTTATTTCAGAACAAGCATTTTCTGAATTTCAGGCAAAACTTCTTTGGAGGTTATGTTCAAAGACAATGTGCCAAATGCATCCCAGATTTTTTAGCTGGTGTCAGCTGCATTTTCCGAACAGTTTTAAGAAAGAAAATAAGAACCATTTGTCAAACTCCCAGTAAGTTAAAACAGAATAACAGCCCTTCAAGCAGGTGAGTTTTAAATTCAACCCTTTTGATGACTGTCAGTAATTTCCAGGTTTCAGTGCTACCTTTGGGTACCTCAGCATGGAAATGCAATACTTACCCCTTTATGATGGAACATATGGCCCTCAACATACACTTTATAGGTCTCCACCCCCAGCTCTTTTGCCAGTCGCAGAATCCGGTTTTGGGTAGGTCCCACATACGCTCCACCAACATCTACATAATTCACTTTATCGTTCTGTGAAAAAGAATACAGGAATCAGAAGCTGAGCAGGAAGATTCTCAATACAAACATCTAGAAGCAGAAGGGATTATTCCACACTGAATGTGGATGGAATGTATGTGTACGATATTCAGGAGGTATTGGTTCATGGAAAAGGTTGTCAGGCATCAAAATGGGCGGCACAGGGAGGTGGTGGAATCAGACTCCTGGAGATGTTCAAGAAATTCACATTTCTTTTCATTGCAAAACATTTCTGCAGCTGAAACCATCTCCAGCATCAAGACTTGTTTTCTCCCTCTAGACACCTGCTCACACGCACTGCTGCAGGTGCTGAGCACTGCACTGCAGTTTTCCAGGAGATGAATCTCCTTTCCAGCACTGCACACCTTGGCTCCAGCCTGCTGCAGTCGGGGCAGGGACCCCCAGCCATGCCTGCCATGCAAGGTGCTCAGTGCACCCCTCAGAGCAGCACCACTTGGGAAGTGGGAAGAAAGCAGAAGGTTTCAGGGATGCACACTATGACAGCAGGCTGATCTCCCAAGGCACCGACTCTTTTGAACGCTGTTTACAGTGAGCATTTTAAGCCCGGCATTCTCAGTGCCACAGAAGGATGGTGTTTATGCTCCATGTTTCACACACAATGATTTCTGCTGGAACACCACTGCTTATCTCTGGTTCCCCAGCAATGGCACCTGACATAATTTATACCTCCCTCAATTCCAGGGTGGGAAGCAGAGGTAATGTCTGTATTACATTACCCTGCGCCACAAGTGACTCTTCATTTCTTTCATTCTTTTTTTCTAATGGCAATCGAGATGCAGTTCGTTTTTAGAAGCAGGAGTGTCATTTCAGACATTTTAAGACATTTTAAGACATTTTAAAACATATGTCTGAGCCATAATGATGTGGGGTCCTGCTCAGGCTGCTTTTTACAGGGCTCAAAGTTGTTACGCCTGTCACAGTATGCAAAGGGAGATGGGAGAAAGAGGGGTAGAGCTCTGACACTCATGGTACCAGATGATGGTTTTCAACACATTATTGAAGTCTAGGTAGAGAATATTCATTTTTCCCTCATCTACTAAGCCAGTCGCTGCACCTTACAAAGCTGTCAGGTTGGACAAGGAGAAATTGGTGAACACATGCTGACTGATGACTTTTGGATTAACTGCTCTGTCACCTTCTGAGGGATTGAGCTGAAGCTGTAGTTCCCTGGATCAAAATAATTGTAGTTCCTTGGGTCAAAATAATAGGAGTGACATCTGTCACATCGTAGACCAGCACAAGTGAGAGTCCACATCTCATGAAGCACTTACCCTGATAGTGAATGTCCTTCCTCCAACTCTGTCCCGGGCCTCGAGGACCACCACGCTGAGCCCAGCCTCAGACAGCAATTTGGCAGCTGACAAACCTATCAAAAAAAAGAGAAAGTGTATTAAAGCAAGTGTCAGCAATCAGCCACGTTAATGGTCAAAAACCGAACCGAAGCTTCAAGGCCAGACATTTCAATGGACTGCTCTCAAAAATCCTTGAGAGTTAGGAACTTTGCATGGGATCTCACCACAGAAATCATGTGGCTGCTGCATGTTATAACCACTCACAGCATTCACAGACTGAAGTTGCCTCCTTGGGTTGGCATTCTGGCCTCTTAAAAGCAGCCAAAGTTCAATTATTAAGGGACAGACACACATCTTACTCTTCATTTGTGCAGCCTATGGAAAAGCAGCACCCAGCTTGGGGGACTTGCAGTGCGACAGCGACATCAAAAATGCTCCTCTCCCACACCAACTCTCTGCTCCTCTGCTGTCCCTTGTCCTCATTCACATGCAGAAGGAAAGTCTGCTTCACTGTCAGGATTCATTTTCAGCAATGGGGTTTGACCATGACAATCGAACAGGCTGCATCTGTCACATCTATAGAAGGAATTATGGTCTCAGCAAAAATCATCTAATTATGGGACTTGGCGATGGAGCCACTCGAGACAACTGAAAATTCAATAGGACAGGAGACCTCTTTGCTTCTGACAGATGCAAGCTGAAATTGTAAAAAGCAATCATGAGTTGGTGAAATCAGATTATCCCACTGCCCTGCAGGCCAATCTGGCACTGAAGCATTGTTTCTTTGGAGTTGTTTCCCCTCCTTAAGTACACGAAAGGCAGCCCTATTGATCAGAACTTCCAAGATCCCCTGCAGGCAGGAGTAACGATATTACACTCATGTTTATTACACTGCCTTGAAATGTGATTAAAACCAACTGTTTGTGAGCCTACAAAGAATGCATGTCTGAAAAGAGCAGGGGAGAGGAATCATTCTGGGAAGAGTTAAATGTTCTCCTTTATTCTAAGGGCAATACAAAATTGACCATAAAATTCTATGCATCTTTTAATGGGAAAGTGGAACACCATTCACTGGAAAACAGAAGTGAGGAACGTCAAAAGTCTTACATAGGCAGAAATTATATATATAATTTTCATACTCATCTAAAAGTAACTTTACACCCTCGCACCATATTCTTCAGATTGCTGCTGGAGCAGAAGTATACTTAATTCTTCCATCTATTTAATATTCTAATTTTTTTAATTGCATGCCAATTTTCAGTGGAGTGGATATCTTCTAAATTGATCTAATTTGTTTCAGTGATAATTTTTTTTTCCTCCATGAAACTCTAGAAACATTTTTTCTAGCTAATTCTTTAATCCGTTGAGTGATGGTTTCTTTTCCTCTCCAATATAAATGCAGAAGAAAGAAATCTATGATGTTGAAAACACCAACTGCAATATTTTCTTATGAATACATATTTTTTCATGCAGAAATATGAGATTTCAAAATATCTGGTGGGTTTTGTCACAAAACAGTGGATATCTTACATGTATAAAAGAAAGGCTGAATTCTCTGTTCTGTGTAAATACCACTGGACACTCAGACATGAGTGGGTAATTCTTTTGTAAGAAAGTTTACTGTAAATATACATGCCTTCAAAAAATTGAACATGAAGCCAAAAAAAGTTCAGCTTAGGTATGAAAAAAATAAAATTAAATGCAAACCTTTGGTGCCTAAGACTATCATTTCATGCTGAATACAACATGTCTACTCCTGCCACAGTTGTTTAGGAAGAATAATGGTTGCACTGGACTGAGTTGGAATACTGGATTACAGCTTATATTATGGGATATATCCAAATAAAGAAGGGCTGCTAAGGCATGAAGAATGTGCTGTAATGTGACTGAGGTTCTCTAACCTGTTTGCCTGTTAAACTGCTCTTGTACTCCAGACTTACAGGTGTTAAGTTTCACTACTGTTAACCCAAGGGTCATCTGAGAAACTGGTCCAAAACCAGAAAAATCTTTGAAGTTTCATAGATTGGGAAACAGCAAGAAATAAATTGAGACAGCAATGGCTTACTGGGCACTGGGAGAGGCCATGACTCACAGGTAAAAACAATACAAAATATGTTTACTTAAGATTACTACTACACATTTATTTGCTCAAAGCATGGAAACTATTTTCTTTCAAAAGAGAGGACTAAGAACAACACATGCACACAGCATCTCTGTGTCTGTCTCCATCTCTGTCTGTCGGACCCACCTTTCTAGCGCCATCCTGGTGAGACTGAAGTGCACCCAGGTCCAGGTGTTTCCACAGGTTTGTCTGAAGCACCCCACAGGTCATGAAGCCTCTGTGCTTTTTATAAACAATTAACCTCTAAACTGACTGCATATTTACCCTTCATCTTCTCTACAACTTGAGTTTTCAAGACTTTTGTTGCTGTTCCAGTATCCCGGACAGGACTGGAAACCAGAGAGTGACCATTTGATTGTCGGGTTAAGAATCAGAGAGGAAGGAATGAGATCTTCTCCTTTCCTGCCCCTGGCCTCATCCCTGCCTGCTCAGCTCCCCTCAGGCTGCATGGAGCTATCCTCTCACTTCCTCTACAACATCTCCACCCCAGAGGACATCATGAACTTCAGCAACGGCCAAGGAGCAGGGAAGATGTGGATGCTCCATCCCTGGAAGTGCTCCAGGCCAGACTGGATGGGATTTGAGCAACCTGGCCTAGAGGGAGGTGTCCCCACCCATGGCTGGGGGTGGAACGAGTTGGGTTTTAAGGTCCTTGCCAACCCAAACCATTCCTTACAGGCACACTGCTCCAGGCCAGATGGAGCAGGGGGCTCAGCGCCCAGAAAGGCAATGGAAACACTCCAGTGTCTGCTGGTGTGGCTGGTGCAGACACTCCTGTCACAGCTGAGCCTGCGGCTGTGTCGCCTCCTCCTCCGAGTGCAGCCTTGAGATAAAGCTGGAAACCACTCCAAATCACTGGGCAAACTCCTTCCAGATATCCCCCTAATTCCATGAATCAGAAATACACCGCTCGCCTCAGCAAGGCGGAAGGAGCCTGCCAAAACCATGCCTCATTCTCAGCATCTGGCTGTGGAAATTCACTTATTGTTAAATGAGAACAAACAAGGCGAGACATCCTCCACAAGGGTTTCTATGGAAATCTCACAAGCAGCTCCCCTCCTCTGAAGATGCCATGCAGGAAAGCTCTGTTCCTATTGATTTTGCAGTGCTATTAAGGACTCAGAATTGCTGCTGCTACAGATTGTACTGTGGCTGCTTTCATGACAGAAAATTGTCATAATCCTACCACAAGCAAAGCCCTTTGAAGTGCATCAAAACACTGGATATATGGTTAAAAAAAAATAAGAAAAGGAAACTAAGATGAATTGATGCCAACCTGCAGGCTACAAGACACATCCCATGACTGAAACATAAGGATGCTGAACAACACTCAATTTTGTAATACAACAAAGCCCATCTCTACCATGTAGAAAAGTTCAACTCCACAGGTAGTGAACAACACCGGGACTTAAGAGATTTAAACTTCATTCCAGAGGAGTCCTGTAATGTGGAAAATGGTTCTCTGTTTTGTAGGGAAGTGTTTATAAGAGCAGATTTATGAGAATAATTCCGGGTTGCCTCAACACTGGGGTTGATACAGGGCATATGAGCAGAGATATGAGAGTTCTACAGCACAAACAGTGAGAGTTTTAAAACGTTACTTTATTAGAAATATTCTAGTGATTGTATACTAACAATATAGAGTTATACTTCTCAAAAACTAGACTATGTAAATACAGAACTGTCCTTCATAAAATCCTTATTAATCCACCCTACTGCACATGGCATGGGATAGCCACATAGAGAGGAATTAACTCATTACTGTAGTGTTCTAGCAAGCTTTAATTGAGAAAATAGGGACAAATCTTCCTGTAAAATCCCTACATTTTTCTGGTCTTGAGTGGGGAGATAATTTTAAGACTTTTTTTGCTCATTTTTCTAGTACACACCAGTACAATAAGAAAATTTGCAATATATCGATATTAAATGTAATGGCATTCTAATGCTGTGATTATTTTTACTGTTTCATTGATGGACAACCTAACTCTTCTAAACACAACTGAGTAATTAAATCTGGCAATGACCACTTTAAAATCAGCTCTCATTTTTCCAGCTAGAAATCCCTTTGGCAAGTAAAAATGAACCTGTCAATGAGAGATGTAAAACATGTCTGCCATGACCATAGGGTAAAATCTCCCCTCCTCACCTCTTTACTCTTCTCCTGCAACCCCAATTTCCCTTTCATTGGAATTCTTGGGTACATTATAGCATTTATTCAAGTTTTAAAATACAGTTAAAATGTGCTCAGTTACATCGGATTGACCAGAGAAGCCACTAATGGGCAACAACACACAGAAAGTTGAGAATGAAAGAACTGCTTCCTTTCACTGACTAAGGATTTGAAGATTTTAAATTGCCACTGAAAATATAAAACAAAACCCCAAACCAACAACAATGCTGTTAAGTCAGTAACAGCATTTTAAATCCACACAAAACAGCAAGAATGGATCACAAGTCTACATTTATTTCTACTTCAGCATTGCCTGATACCATAACATCACTAATTTTCTGCTTGTCAGAAACCATGTTTTATCTTGCCATACTTTCTTTCACATCCCTTCTTGTAGAATACTTGGTACTGGAGAGAGATTGAGTTTACTCATTTTGTCAGTTTCAGGTAAATGTATTTAACTTCTTTTTCATCAATATTTTTTCCCTTCTAGGAAAAAAAAATCCACTCGATTCAGTGAAGATCTTAACCAAAAGAGAATAAATATTTTCTATTACAGAGTACATTGTCCAAATGAGACCAAGCCACTTACTGGTCTCAATGGCATCACTGTCTAAATGCTAAAGATCCAAGCCTTGTTCTGGAGGACACAAAGACAGTTTCTCATGGACAATGTTAACCGAAATACAGCGGGCAGGAAGAGGGAATTCTATCCCAAGAATGAATCCACTCCTCCGCACACACCCACTGGGAATTTCATGTCCAGCTTCTTGCAGTAAACATTCCTTCTCCAAAGTAATGCCCTCCCCCAAAGCAAAGGCAGGAAAAAGTTAATGAGTATGAGCTCAGGATTGTAAACGAGGCCTCTTGTCTCCCATTACATATTAAAATACTCAGTTAAAAAGATGACAGTTTGATACCACCTAGTAATGCCAACAACCAAGGTAATTACACACATTTTATGACTATTGACAATTGTTTTAGTCAGTCCTGCGCAGAATAAATTCATATTACCTAAATGGTGACCTTCAACTAAAAAAGTATGTGAAAAAATGTTGCTGCTAAATTATGATCAATGTCATCACCACAAATACCAATAAGATCAGTGCTGGTATTCACAGAAAAGACATAATGCCTGTCCCATGCCTGGTTTTGTTATGTTAGGGTATTTTTAGGGATCTGGCCTAACTCTTTGGCTATTTCTTTTGCTTGTTGGGGCAAACAACACTCATAAGATTTCAGCAGCAAAACGGGAGAACACATTAAGAAGGAGGCAAATGGAAATTGGTACTTCTGCTTATTTGCAATTATTGTATAAAGCACCCATTACACTTTTTACAGGGTTCTGGGAGTTTTGTTCCTGCTGTAAACTTTTGTCACAATGACAGTCAGCTTGCTAGGAGTACATTGGGAACTCAGAGCTCTGTGAGACACTGTTAGTTATTTCTGCATCCCCAGAAATGGTCTTTAGGAATCTCTGGTACTAAATGACAACACCATCACTAATTATCAGCTTTCTGGTTGCATCCAGAAAGAAGGAAGGAAGGAACTGTGTAGATGGATCCCAGCACAGGGCAAATGCAAAGCAATAAACAGAGAATACATTTTATGAATCAAATATTACACTCTTATAGGTCAAATCCCAGGTAAATACAGAAGTAACAGTAGGGAAAAAAAAGGAAATCTGTTGAAAAATACTCCAGATTTACACAGGTTGGACTGATTGTATCTCACACCAACAACTGCGTGTTTGACAGTTTATCTGACACCACCACCCACCAGCAGCTTGGCATGCTGTCAAAACAAACAGGGCAGTGTACAACAGAAGTGGTGCCGCCAGGATGGCAAGCAAGGAAAATCTGCATTTCCTCATTATCCAGTCTTTCACTCAGAGCCCAAAGCCAAGGCGTAGGTAGCTCGAGGGGTGAGGCTGTCGATCACACACTGTGGAGCTGGAGATGCCAACACAGAGTGATTTTCCACAGAGGGAAAAACAAAAAAAGTCTTAGTAATATTGCATATGTTTTACTTCTATATAAAGACTAATCACTACTATTTTTACATCCCAGCGTTTCCTGCAATTTGTGGCCCTTGGACTCCTCCATAAGTGCAGCAGAAAACAGTGCTGCTTCCTGCACATGGCTGGGAAATCTCAGCTTTGATTTTGTAGAACCACTCAGTCTCCTTGTTTCTCCTTTTTTACTGTGGAAATAAGAACTATCCATGTCAGGGAATTATAGTCTTAAGTGTAAGATTCAATTAGGTCTGTTTTTCCCTTGTGTGTTGTATTTGTAATGCAATGTGCTGAAATTTCTTCCAAAAGATATTCCATACAAGATTTTTTGGACTTTTCTGCTTCTGGACATACTTCTCCATAAGCACTGCCTCTCTGGTTTGCATTATGTAGACAAACATTATTAATTCTCCATGCAATCTTCTGATAAACTTGGCTTCCACATGAGGAGAGGCTGGCACATGAATATACTCCCATGAAAAAAGTTAAGATATTTTGCTTACATTTTTTTTTTTAATTATTCATTTCCAAATCTGGAACTATTTAAGCTTGAATTTTTAGGGTGTGTTTTTCAGGGTGTGTTTTTTTTTGTGATTCTTTTCTACTGGAAAATCTTGGTCAAAATTGACTGTCTATTTCTAACCGTCTAGGGAAAACACATTCTTTGATTTTGAAAAATCATGCTTTTTTTAATACCTATTTTGGAAGTTGCAGCAGCAACTTGACATTTGGCAGGGAGGTAACTTTGGAGCCAACATAGCACATTTTGTTATCCATGTGAAAATATGCCCCAATAAGGTCAGTTAGAAAGTTTTGAGAAATTACAGGTCACAGCAGTCATTTTTCAGATCTGACAAGCTGAAATACCTGAGGTTTCTGTCAAAACTCTCTGAGCACTTAATGCTGTCCAGTTGTTAATGAGCAGTGCCTGGGGAGTGACTGAGCATCCAGGACCTCCTTACAACATTTTGTGCCATCAGCTTGCTGAGTTTCAACAAACACACAATCAAGTAAAATCAATCAAGTCAAAATCAATCCAAAACAACACTCTTCAGTTCAGTAGAAAACACTATAAATAGAAAATGGGAGCAATATTCAAGCCATATAAATAAAAACTCCCTCATGCCATGGCGAAAGTCTTTAACTTCAGGCACCAGTTTATTTAAGATGCTTGGGTATAAAATGCTGTAATTGATATTAAGTGTATTACAAGGGACATTATCTATTAAGAGTGACACAAACGTCTGCCTGGGGCTTTTACAGGCCACAGTCCACATTTTTAACATGCAAGCCCAAGTAGAAAGAGGAATCTATGCCAACCTCTGCAGCTGCCCCTCTGCAGGGGTCCAAAGGCACTTGCTGATGCAGCCTGGCCAGTTTGACTGTGACTCCATGGGATACAGCAGGAAAATCTCAGAGGCAGAGGCCACCCAAGCTTTTTCTTCCAGGAGCACTCTTTGCAGAAGTTTCCTCCACTCCTGGACTGCAGTTCCCTACAGGCAGAGTGGATCCTGTGTCCCTGGAATGAGCACACTGTGCTGTGCGCACAGAGGCCAGGAGCACGGGTGAGTAGAACATCGGGCATTGTTCAGAAACCGCCTCTCAGGACCATGCTCTGCTTTGAGGAACAGAAACTCCAGAGCAGCCTTTCAGGATCTGAGCTTTATTTCCCAAATATTGGACAGATATTTCCAAAAGCCACAGCATCACTGCTGGAAGTTCACACTTAATAGAACAAGCACCTTGCCTATACCTCATACAGATTTCATGTATTTCTAATAAAGAACCAGTTTATCCCAGAGTTTCCCATCCTCTCCTGCAAGCACCAGGTAGTGAGTATTTAAAATACAGTAGAAGGAGAGGAGACAGAAATCTCACCAGATGAGTCAACTGCAAATTCAATTTCAGAGATACAAACAGCAAGTCAAGACTGGAGTCAGAGAGATGTTGAGGGGAAATCCTGTCCATACTTGAGTGTGATTTACTATGTATTACACCAGAAGTTGAACTCTAGATACCAATTACTCTTTTTTTTTTTATTAAGACCGGACAGCAGCACTGTCTAACCTCTTGCAGAACTGAGGTGTAGGCATACTGGTACAGGGACAGTAGTGACAGAGAAGCTGTGAGAAAAGCAGAACAGACCAGAAGCTGATCAGAGTCTAATCCTCAGCTATGAATGGCAGTGTTAGAGTAAGGATGGATTAATTATTAAATAAGGCATTCATTGTCTATTTCTCAATGGCTGTTTTCCTAAAATGATGCCTACTCTAATTCATAACAGGCAAACACCAATTTCTATGCCACTGGCATGGGGTTTCCATTGGCATGGAAAACATTCCTGTACCTCAGGAGTGCTGTGACACGTTTATTTGTCTTCCTCATGCCACTGACAAATTTTCAGGGACTGTGAGCATCATGAAATTTTCTGCTTGGCTCCATTTCAACCCCCACACCAGATTTTGGTGTGAGTGGCGTAGATGTTTCAAAGTAACTTAGTGTTTTTTTACTAGCGAGGCAAGATACCACAGAGAAATGCTCAAAGCATTTTCTGAAACACTGCAACAGGCTGGGGACCTGGAGGAATGAAGCACCCTGAAGGGAACAAGAGCTTCTCAGAGCTCTAAAAACCATAATAAGAGAATGTTGCCATCAGCTCCACACAGAATGGGTGGTAATTCCCTAAGGACACTGTGTGCATTACAGGAACCCTAAGGATGAAGACCAAATGTCTCATGCTAGCAGGAAAATTACCAGGCATCTGGTAAAACTAAAAAGCAAAATCCAGGTCTACACTCTTCCTTTCTATTTAGTGATTCTACAGATTATTTGCATATTTACATACGCACAAATAATTGTTTAAACAATTTCTGTTCTTTTAGTAAACAAAATAACGTAATTATGTAAACAATTTGCATTAATTCTCTGCAGATTACACCAAAGAAAAGCCTCTGACTCCTTCTCCATACCAATAAAACCTAACTTTACCCACACCAATAATGGCTGTAATACCACTGCAGTCACACAGAGAACTTACCTTTTCTGAATCATTAGTGAAGTAAGTAGTGCCTGAAAACTGAGACATGGCCAAAGCTGCCAACACAAAATTGACCTCAGGGACAACCTAAACACTCATTTTCTCCATCACAGCAACATTCTCATGGTACGTAACATAAAAATAATTAATTAACGGGGTTTTATAAGCACAAGGACGAGAGGGCATGATGCAATTGCTGGTGTCAAAGTAGATATGAAAAGTATTTTTGGTCAAAGTAGATCTGAAGAGTATTTTGGGAAGTGTTGCCTGGTGGAGTGTGAGGAGTCCATGGCACTCGGGGAATCGGGCTGCCTCTAGAACAGCTCTTCTCACAGCAACAAAACCTAACCTAGAGATACTCCCAGATGTTTATTCCGCAGCATTTTTCCAAACAAAACAACTGCCACGGCTGCACGGGCAAGCTAAAAAACCACGCCAAACCACCATCTTTGTCGGGATGCACCAATCCCAGCCGGTACCCCCGTATCCCTGCCTCGTCCCGCACCCGCAGGCGCTGCCAAGTCACTTTTGCTGCAGCCTCCCTCCCGACGAGAGGAGAACAAACCAATTTGTCCCTAACACAGCGACGCGGATCACGTCCCCTCTCCTTCCCCGAGCGCACTGAAGCCCCCGGGGCCCCGGCACTGCCCTCGTCCATCGCCACCCCCGCGCCACCGCCCGGCGCCGCCGCCGCAGGAGCGCTCCGGGAGCGCTCCCGAGGGATGCCCGGGGGAGGCGGCGGGGGCCGCGCCGCTCCCCCGGACCCACCTGAGATGCCGCCCCCGATCACGACCACGTCGTATCGCTCGGCCATGGCGCTGTCCTGCCGTCCCCGGTGTCCCCGTGCCCGCTCCGGCCACGGCCCCGGCTCCGTCCCGGCCCCGCGCTCGGACAGCGCCGTCCCGCCCGCCCCGGCCCCGCCCCTGGGCGTGGCTCCACCGCCCTTCCACCAATGGGCGCTGCGCGGGGGAGGGGCCTCGCCAGGCCACGCCCTCCCCTGTGCCCGACGGGGCGAGGGGCGCTCGGCAGCACGGGGGAAACTGGGAGCATTGGAACACCGGGAAAACCGGGAACATGGGGAACACCGAGAGCACCGGGAACATTGGAACACCAGGAAAAGTGGGAATATGAGGAACACTGGGAACACCGGAACACTGGGAACATCGGGAACACTGGGAACATCGGGAACATTGCAACACTGGGAACACAAGGAAAACTGGGAACACCGGGAACATGGGGAACACCGGAACACCAGAATACCTGGAACATTGGGAACACGAGGGACATCAGGAACACCAGAACATCGGGAACACCGGAACACCAGGAACATCGAGAATATCGGGAACACTGGGAACATTGGAACATTAGGAACACGAGGAACACCAGGAACACCAGGAAGACCAGGAAAACTGGGAATATGGGGAACACCAGGAACACTGGGAACATTGGAAAACCAGGAACATGGAGAACACTGGGAACACCTGGAACATGGGAAACATGGGGAATATCGAGATCACCTGGAACACCAGAACACTGGGAACACAGGAAAACAGGGAACATAGGGAACACCAGAATATCAGGAACACTGGGAACACCAGAAACATCAGGAACACCGGGAAAACTGGGAACATGAGGAACACTGGGAACATGGGGAACACCAGGGAGTACTGGGAACATGGAGAACATCAGGAACATGGGGAAGACTGGAACATCAGGAAAACTGGGAACATCGGGAACAGCAAGAACACAGGGAACACAGGAAACACCAGGAACACCGGGAACATGGGGAACACAGGAACACCGGGAACACAGGGAGCACTAGGAACACTGGAACACCAAACATGGGAAACAGCACGCCAGGGGAATGGAGAGAGGCGGGCAGCAGCGTGCCCAGAGCAGTCATACTTGATTCACTAGCCAGGGAACAAGGAGTTAACCTTTCCATGGACATATCTTCCCAAAGACAGTGCCTGAAATAATAACTGGTTGTCAAAATTCTGTTTGAACTTAGCTAGTATTACTGCTCCGGTATACACGATGGTTGTGATAATCCTCGCCATGCGTTTTACAGCTCGTACAGGTTTTATTGCCAGAGTGTAAATGTCATCTCTGTGGAGTGGAAAAAATAGAGAGGCTGTCCATCCCCTTCCAAGCAAGCACAGGAGACCTTTACAGTCCACACAATTACAGGAAATCCTAACGCTGTTTTTAACACTGTTAAATATCGGTATATGTTCTGAGAGTTTCCCAGTTCTGCGATCATGTTTCACGTCTGGGTATGACCAATGAATCCAATGAGACTGCAGTACTTTTTGGCTGGTGCTCTTGGAAATCAGCCCGTTTTTTTCTTCTACAGGGAAAATAAAGGACCTTTGGTTTTTGCTAATTGTGGCAAAGGAGTGAGTTGTAGACCTGTTGGTGTGAACCAGAGGAGAGCTACAAAAATGCTTGGAGCTCCTCTCCTATGAGGAACATCTGAAAAAGCTGTGATTGTTCAGCCTGGAGAAAAGAAGCTTCTGGAGAGACCTTTTTCAGGCCTTTTGGTACTTAAAATGGGACTATCAGAAAGATGAGGACAGACTTTTTAGCAGGGCCTGTTACAGTAGGGCAAGGAATAACAGGTTTAGACTGAAGAGAGATTGATTTAGGCCACAAAGAAGAATTTTTATTTTTTTTTTTACCATGAGGGTGGTGAAACACTGTAACAGATTGCTCAGAGAGTTAATGGATGGCACATCCCTGGAAACACTCAATGAAACACTTCCAGCAGCATGGCCCAGTTGAAAATGTCTCTGCTTACTGCAGGACAAGTGGACTGGCTCAGCTTTAAAGGTCTCTTCCAACCCACACTGTTCTGTGGTTCTATGGCAGCAGTGACTGATTTCAGAAAAATAGACAAATCACGAAGCAATGGTGCGGGAAACAGAGTAGTGGATCTTCATCACCAGTAAGAACAGGGACTTTACAAAGTAAAAGTTGGAGCTGCATAAGTGTGTTGCAGTATCTGCAGACACAGAAGTGCCAGACACTGTAGCAAGGCAGAACAACACATCCCTGCTGCTCTGGGAGATCATCTGCTGCCACGGAAGCTCATTGTCCCTGCGATTGCTGCTGTTCCATGCCAGCGTAAAGGGAGCACAATGAAAGCAGACCAAAGCTGTGAGAGTGGTGTGGATTTTGAAACAGAAAACCTAATGTACCAACACCCTTTTTGTGTTCAACAGAGAAAAAAGTCTCTGTTTCTCGAGGGAGATAAGGACACCCGCTCCCACAGCTCCGCTGGCTCCAGCAGGCAGGTCACAGGGAATCTGACAAATAAAAAGCTTCTCTCAGGGGCACCTCCCTCATAATTCAGAAGCCAAGTTTGGAGGAGAGCAACAAAAACATCCTTTGTGATAACAGCAGGAAACTTGTGTGCATCTAGATAACTTGCTGATAGATAAGCTTGCCAACAAATCTCCCGTGCTAAAAGAAGCAGTAAGAGTCTTGTTAAAGGGCAGTGGAGACTGAAGTGGTTCTACCTAAACCATCTCGAATAATGAGATGATATCCAAATGTGAATTATAAAGACTTCTGGCCCAAACATTGTAGTAAAGACTGAAAAAATTCCTGAGGGTTTACCAAGGGTTTCCTCGGGCTTTGACAGATTCCAGAGGTCATACCTGTCAGAGCATGTAACTGCTCAGTCCTTGGCATCAATAAGAACATTCAGAATACCTCAACTCAGACCTGCAGGCATTTAGGATTTGGAAAACAAACAAACAAACAAACTAACTAACTAACTAACTAACTAACTAACTAACTAACTAACTAACTAACAAACAACAACCCTGAAGCCTTGCTTGAGAACAACAGGATAAACCAAATAGCCTTGCTGAAAATGCAAGGAGTAGGGAAAGAAGAAGGTGATGTGTCATATTGAGAGTGATCCTCCTCTTCTAAATGTAACGACCACATTTTTAAAAAGAGATTTGAAATGTGTCAGAAATCAACAGAAAATAAAGGGATGCCAAACCTTACACTAAAGGTAATTCCAAGCAGATAAAATTTTATTTGGAAATAAATCAATCGTCACTCAGAAAGGAGAGCTGATTAAGAAGAGAATGTTCACCAACATTCACCAACTCTTTGTTATGCAGTATGAAAAACAAGGGAACAACACTGAAGAATGAATATAGGAAGCTTCTGTTGCTGAAACCATTCCCTAGCAATCTCTCTAGTTGATTTATGTCTGCCTCAGTGATTCGTTTGTAGCAATAATTTGCTGAGCCTGCAGAATGTGCATGATCATAAATGCGAAGGTATAGAAGGTCACAGACATAGACTTACAAATTTGCCAGGCAAAACCCACTGAAAGTTGCTGAGAAATACAGCGGAATATCGAGAACAAAGCTTTCACCTGAGATCATATCTGTCAGCAGCCACAAAAATTGTTGGGTAGCCCAAGAAAGGACAAAAATGGATCAATTTGTTGAGCAAAGAACATGGAGAAAAGTATCTAAAAGTGCATTACCAAGTCCTTGATTGTACTACCAGTGTTTTGCTTTCAGTTTTGCCAACTACTGATGTGAGGAAGTCAGACTTCTCAGGTCATGCAATCAAGAGTCACAGTTAAGTGTTATTTTGTGTCTACCCCAAGTGATGAGTAAAATCAGTCATAACTGTGAAAGACACAGATATTTTGCATTCCCTCCTGATTTCAATGTTGCTTATTTTGCTAATGCATCCGAAAATTAGAACACAAACATAGGGAACATCTCTAGCATTAAAAGAAATTGTTTTTGTAAAAATAAAATATATTGTCTGTTGTAAATATATGTATATAGTACAGGTTTTTTAGTTATTTATTTGTTTTATGAGTGTATTTTGAAAGTTAAATAGAACCAAAGTGCTGTAAGTGAAGAGTACATTATCCCTAGAAGACTGATTGTCATTATCAAGGTCATAATTACCACCACTTAACCACCTCCAAAGTCGTGTAATTCTTGTATCTTAATGATACCAACAGAGCTCCTCTAAAATATCCCAGAACCTGTCATCTTCAGTGCTACTGTCAGCTGAAATTTTTGCCATTAACTCACCATCTGTGTTGATTAGCACTCTACTCTGCATGCACAAAAATGAGCTTTCTGGGGAGCACCAGAACCTTTTGCAAAGCCTAAATCACAGAAATTTGCATTCACACACATTTTAATTCTGGTAATTATATGGTTAGCAGTCTGGGTTGCATCAAGCTGGAACGAAAAAATGTGAGGAATGAACTCTCCCAGACATCAGACTCAGTAGTTCTGTTGGGAGCCCTTTTGTGGGGCAATAGGGCACGTGGTGTGGAGCAACTTCAGAACTCAGCTGTAGGTGATATTGTACTTTCTAAGAACACTGTCCTATTTTGGAACAATATCTTAGACTATCTTAGGCTAAATTTAGGGTGAACAGGTAATTTATACAGCTAACTGTGTTTACAGATGGTCGTTTTCTCCCCTTTCCCTTTCTCCTCTCCCTGCCCAAGAGCTTTATCAGTAATAGAGATCATAAAATACCATGTAGTACGTGGTGTTTGGACAATGTTGCACACTGTAAGTAGGCAATAAAAGAAGTTCTATAGAATTTTCCAGGCTTTAGAGTTTTCCCTCTGAAACAAATTCCAAACAAACAAGGGCAGATCATTGTCTTCAAGGGTTTTGTGCAAGAGGAAGGAGAGAAAATGTGTATTCACAAACAGCAAGGAAGGAGTAATCCAGCCTCCTGCCCAAAGCAGATCCAGGGCTTGCACAGTTTGAATGCACTGAAGGATGGAAAAACCATAACTATTTGGGGTCTGACCACCCTCAGAGTGGATCCTCTTTTCCTTATACTGAGTTGGCGTTGCCTGTGGCTCCAGGCTGTTTCCCCTGTTCCCTCACAGGGTTCTCTGGGTACTTTTGTGTTTTGGAACTTCTCCTGTTGGAGGCATTTCATGAAGAATTGAAACCATAATACTGCAGAGTAGACCTTGAAAGTAAAACAACATGATACCATGCACTCAGTGAGTCCCTTAGGGAATATTCCTACAATCCTTTCACCTCTCTCTGGTCCCCCAAATAGAGTTGTCTAGATCCACTGGAACGGTCCCAGCTGGGGATTCAAAAGATTGTTCAACATGTTGGCAAAAATTGGTTAGAATGAAATTGGTAAAGTGTTGATGGCATTGTTGAGTATTAATCTTTGTTTTTAGAGACTAAGATGTAAATTCCTATCTTTTCAGGATCATTTTCATCCTTAGATGTGTATTCAAACCATCTGAAAACCATCACCTGTCTGATGTTGCAGAACAGTCTTCACTGGTATGAAAAATGGGTTTGTACACAAAGATGGCTGTGGCATATTTATTCATCAGCGTTCATTTTTACTGGTGATCTCATGCTTCCTGACCAGCTCTATTTCAGGCTTTGTGCTGGACTCTGATCAACGAATAAGCATCTTGAAGCAAAATTATCATCACTTGTGGCTATTAGCATTTGGTTAGTTAATTTTGCCTTATAATCACAATCAAGAATCTTCTGATACATAAACACAGACAACAAAAAGTCACTGTCCACCCTCTCCTTGACCCGTGTTTCCCTCTCACTCATTTATGGAGCATCCCACAAACCTCCTGCTGCAGTGCCTGTCCTGAGTGCAAGACAGTGGCAGTGGGACACAGAAGGGGATGAGGAGAGTGGGATGCTCAGAGTCAGCCCTCAGCGCTGGCAGAGCTCCTCATTTTCATCAGCTGATTGAGGCAGGACCTCCTTATCCACTCTCCATGCCCTACACAGCTCCAGAGCTCTCAGTTCCTCCACAGCTCCAGGTGCAGAAGGCATCGTTATGTGATTGCTGTTGGAACCCNTTTACACGTGGCATGTTATCTTATGTTCTTCTTCATAACCTCCATCTTCTTGGTGATGCTGGCACTTTTGGATTGGTTTGACACAGATCTGGACATGGTGATGTGAGGGGCATAGATTGGTACTTAATTGTAAACATTTAACACGTAGTTTTTAGTATAAAAGATTACAGCTCAATCAGGGTGGGCACAGTGTGTCTCTGGACGCGTTCTGTGTCAACCCTGGCAGGGCAGAGAAATCTACTTTTGATAAGGAACTAATAAACTGCCTTGAGAACACAAATAAATGACTCCAGACTACTCCTTCAACAGCACGGGCTGGAAACCTGGACTTTTCTGTACATTGTGGGGTCCCCTGGGGCAAAGGAGATCACCACAATTGCACTGCATTTGAAGGCCTGGAAACTTTAGGCAGGGATGTAAATATTGAAAGGGGGATGCCATGAAGACAGATCCAGGCTCTTCTTGGTGGTGCCAAGGACAAGAGACAATGAAGAAAATGAAAGAAGTTCCATGTGAACATGAGGAAGAATTTCTTTCCTGTGCAGAGATCAAGCACTGGAACTGATTGTCCAGAGAGGCTGTGGAGTCTCCCTCACTGGAGATATTCCAGAACCCTCTGGACACAATCCTGTGCCATGGGCTGCGGGATGTCCCTTCTTGAGCAGGGGGATTGGACCAGGTGATCCACTGTGGTGCCTTCCAGCCTGGCCCACCCTGTGATCCTGCAGTGGAGAAAACAAGCAACTGCGTGGCAGGAGTTTTCTTAAAGCCATGAAGAACAGGCACCTCAAGATGCCAAAAGATATTTTGGCTGTACAGAAATTTGGAATAAAATTTTAAGTATTATTTTAGCCGTCAAAGATTTAGGTAAATGTTTTCTTTCTTTGCTAGGATACCATCAATAATTTTATTTTGTAAAAGATTTCCAACTCTTTATTTCAATTTGTAATACAACAGAATTAGGCATGTGGGATACAAAAATTCAGAAGGTCGTTTGAGAAGGAGACTGAATGACTTCATTCAAATTTTTAAGGTAACTTCCCTGCGTGGCTGTGCAGCCTGACTAAAACACTTACTGATCTTCTAGCAGCATCAGACATTCCTGTTTGTATGCCTCAGAATTGTCAAATACTTTTAAATGAAGAAAATGCTTCAATTTTCTTCAAAATTTGAGCATCCTACTGGTGAGCATTAGGCAGGTTTCATCAGTGGGTGAAATACAGCACAAATCTCCAGGTACCAGAGGCCAGATGTGCCCAGGCAAGTCTCACGGACAAGTGCCTGTTTGCTTCAGAGTGAGGGAGTTTTCTTCCTGGTGTTAGAAGACACAAACACAACGCTCCAGGAAGTAGGAGGTGAAGTGCAAAAAGCCCATTTTTTTCTCCAGACTCAGCCTTCCCCCACATACAGCCTCTCTGAAAGAAAACAATGATTTTTAGATGCCTGTACAATTTCATAGCTAGGCAAGTTCCATTACAGCGGCAACAACAGATTTCCGACCACCTCTTAACAAACATCTTCTGAAGGCAAAATGATCACAAAATGTAATTATTGCCTTTTAAAATGTACAATCCCTCTGTGTGGGAGTGAGGTGTTTTTCAGAAGATGTGAAAGAAACATAACTGCAGATACATCTCCTGCAAACAAAACAAATGGAGGTAGTTTAAGTCAGCATGTGTGAGTAAAAAGATTATGCTGGTAACTTGTTTTTAATCTTTTCAGCTCTCTGTTTTTTTGTCTTTAATTATGTGCATTAGTTCAAATGCCAGTGTCAAGACAGACATGAAGTCTTTCCCTTTCTCTCTAATTTGTCTTCGTGACTCATTTGCCTTCAAAAGGAGTTTATTGTAATAACTATGGGATAAAATATAGTCACTGACTGCAGTAAGAAGGGTTTTTAAAAGTATGTATATGTCTGGTTTTGCTTTCAAGTTAAAGAAGCCCTGAAATGTTTTCAAAAAGAAAACTTCTGTTTGACTGACACCTCTGTCTCCATTGTAACCTCCGATATGAAGTCAAGAGGGGAGACCCTGGAAGGGAGGTCTGAAAGAAGGGCTCCAGGCACTCCTCAAACCTTTGGAACTCCTTAATCCCATCTTGATGGGGGGAAGACCTTGCTGGGCAGCACACATGGTGCTTTCAATGCTGTCCAAATAGCTGCCAGCAGATGTCTGCAGGATTTTTGTCCAAAAGTCACACAAAGATCCCAAGAAGTGGTGGCAGCAAGGAGCAGCCATAGCAGAACTGCCTGAGCTCTGGAAATTGGGACAAATTTCTGTGTCATCTCTCCTGGACTCAGCCCCTGAGCAGGGCACGGGTTTGACACTCAGCCTGCACATTTCAGGTCTCTGACTGTCACTGTGCACCAGACTTACCTTCTGGTCTTTCTGAGGGCATGTTACATTGACTTAATTCCATTCGTAGTTTAGCAGCTCCTGCTGATTTGCCCAGACTCCCTTTGCAGGTTTTAGACCCCCGATGGATGCAAGCTCCCTCTGACCTTTGGAGGGGAAGGGTCACTGTTGCACAATGCCTGACCCAGCCAGTGAGTGGGACTTTGTGTGAAGGCCTGAACTTTGCTCATGTTGTTTAAAGCACTTGAAGCAGATTTATACTCTGCTGCTGCAAGTTTTCTCCGTGTCCTTCACCACCACTATCAGATAATTTTTATGCATCAGGTTTTAAAACGAACTTTCAGTGGCATTAGCTAAATGTCCCTGCAATTACCAGCTCCATAAAAGAGTGGCTTGTACATGGCTCACGGATTGCTGGTATCATTTGAGGTTAGATCAAAGCTTGTATAAGAGACAAGAACAATCTGAACGTAATATTACCTTTGAAGAACAAGCATTTGTTGTACATCACAAAGCCTGGCTGCAGCTTGAACAGGATTTTAGAAGCAGAACTGCCATTACAGGCATATGGGGAGATGAGTGGAGATCATTAGTGTAGACATCAAAATAGCAAAGATTTGGTGTGGGAGAGCGAAAAAGCCTGGTGGAAACACCAGCAGGAATAAACAATCCACTTACAGACATCAAACTCCAGCCAGTAACAAAAATAACATCAAAAAGCTTTGCTATAACTAGATCAGAGAATTTTGTCATGCCCTCGCACTGTCTATCAGGTAAAACCCCATTGGGAATCTACAGAAGCACCAAAAAAGAAATAAAGGTTGTTCTCCAGTGCAAATCCTCTACAGGATGCAGTGGATTGAAGCCATGAGCACAGTTTCACATCTCTCCTACATAACTGACTGCTTCACAGAGCACCTAAAACCCTCAGCACTCCTCCTGAGAAGCAACTTTAGTGTAGGAGTTTAGGAGCTGGACAACCCTTTCTGCCAGCCCTGCTCTCCCTGCAGCAACCCCAGCCCCAAGTTCCACCAGGCAGAAATCAGTCACACAGACACAATTCCCTGCCTCTGTCAGCTGGATGAGCTGAGAAGGACAGAAGAGTCATTTCCAAGGTGCCATTTCTTCTCTTCTTTAAAGTCCTTCACAGGATGTTACCCTGTAGATGCAGGACATTTTCTAGTGTGACCCAAGGAATCACATTCTTGGAATAAGTAAATAATGCTAATTGCCTGTTTTTCCTTTTGCAAACCCAAAAGAGGATTTCAGATCCCAGCATCATGCTCATTGCTTAAACTGACTTAGAGGGAAATGCATCCTTTTTCCTCATGCAATCACTCAAATTTGGATGATCAATTATTAGAAATTGGCCAGAGCAATCAACTAGCAGATTTTGTAATTAGGAACTGTAAACAATTTAGTTAAAGTTAAATTAATGAGAATTGTTAGTAATTTCATTGACCTCTGGTACTGTCTCTGCAGTATTTATGATTGTAACTATTGCTTATCCGGTGATACCAAACATTCTCGAAAATATTATTGATTATCCTAAATAATATTGCTTCATGCAACTTAGTAACATATTAAACTTTTTGACTGCTTCAGAGAAAAAAATATCTTAATCTATCTAATAAAAATATCTAAGTTGCATGAAGCAATATTATTTATTATAATCAATAATATTTTAGAGAATGTTTGATATCACCAGATATTAAATAGTAACTATCATAAATACTGCCAAGAAAGTATAGTTACACCAGAGGTCAATGAAGTTGCTAACAATTCTCATGAATTCTCACAGGGTTATCCACAGCACAAGCAGAGCAAAGCAATCACAGTTCAATTTGCGGTGCCAGGGCAGCAGGGAGGGAGGACAGGAGAGCTGCTCTCAGACTGAGCTGCCTGCTCCTTGCCTGGGTGATTTATCTGCAGCCAAAATTCCCAGCTGTGAGATGTGCAGCAGAGGGAGGCAGCTGTATCTGTGTTCTGCCTTTGGCACACACCCTGGGACAGGGCTGCACTTCTGGTGCCAGCACAGGTGCCCAGACAGGGTGGCATAGTCCTTGCTGTCACCAGCCCGTGTTCCTCCACAGAGCTGGGAGTGTGGGAAGCAGCAGCAGGTGGGTTTGCAGGTACCTCGTACTCCTGAGTCATTAGAAAAATACATTGCCTGTTGTCTCTCCTCTTGATGAGTCATTCAAGAGGGTGATCAGTGCAATTTTCCCAAATTTTTTGAGATATTTCTGAAGGAACTGTGAAAGTGGTTTTCAATCTTGTGAGCAGTGTAATGAGCCACGGGTGTCATTATGAGTTCAAAGCTCACACCTGTGAGAAAAGGACTGAGGGAAAAAACCCACATGGGAGTGTGCATTTACTTTGTGTTGACAGGACTGAAGCTGCCTGGTGCCAGTCTGGACAGGCTTGGCTCCATCAGCAGCGTCCACCTGATGCCTGGAAAGGCTGAACCCAGAAACAGAGACCAGGTAGAATAAAAGAATAAAAAATATTTATTGAAAGGATCCAGCTTGGGAAGTGCAGGAACCCTGCCAGGGCTACACCCAAGTCAAACCCACAAATGGTCACAAAAAATGGATGCCTGGTCATGAGGTCTCACGCTTTTATAGGTTTTGGTTCATAAATATATTAGAGTTTATTGTGCAATTAGAGTGTCAGGTTATGAAGCTCCGTCCTCCTTGTTCTCTCTTCACTCTTGTTTACACTCTTGGGCCTAAAATTTGTCCTTGGTCGTATCTCGAAAGGAATTGTTTTGTCTCCCTTCTCTGTGAGGAGAGCTCACCAGCCCTTCCTACGAAGCCCAGAACTACACACTGAAACAGCTCAGAATCTGAGCTAAAACTTAAGGCATCACACCAGGGCTGCTCTCCCCAGGAAACCCCTCTGCCCACCAGTCTGGGTAGCCAGGACCATGGAGGCAGCAGGGATAGGGGACAGCAGCCAGCCCAGGGTGATGTGATTTCTACCCTGGGGTTTGGCAGTGGAGGCAAATGGCTGAGAGGAGTGATTCACAGCACCTCTCCTTGTGTGTTTGCCATGCATTCAAAGGTGCTGGAAGAAAACAGCATCTCCAAAAGCTGGTTTCTGCCCCTCCTGAGGAAGTTGTGACTTGTCCACCTGCTGCAGAGTCTGGGGGACGCAGCACAGGCTGAAGTGCTCAGCCAAGACACGAGGTGAAAGCACCATCAGCAAGAACTCTGTGGATCTCACTTCATCTTTTCTGTACTCCAATTTCCCTTTCTGGACTATTCCTCTTTGCTACATGACAGAGCCACCTGAGACAAGTTCCTGCAGCTTCCCCAGCCTCTAGCAATTGGGGGTGCTTGCCTTGCCTAATTCAATGACTCAGGTTAAAGATTATTTCTGTCTATCAACTGTACAGTGCTTAAGTAAGCAAATATGTGATTTGGTGCTCTTTGGATTTTGACTTCTGGCAGGTTTGAATTTTAGTATCTTGAGCGTTATAGAGCTTTTAGGAATTTACAGCAATAAACAATTAATTGTGTTTGCTCTCCAGTGTGAAAGTACATTTTCTGAGCTGTGGGAGCCTCCTGTGTGTGAGGTTTCATATCTGCCTGAACTTTTCCCCCTGCAGGACATTTTGTGTTTGCAGGTGTTGAAGTTTACACATGTGGTGAATCATGGAGTCCTTTGAAAAGAGAATTTTACCTCTTCTGCAATCTGAGTAGCTTTCAAATGTATTTCTAAAGAAACAATACCTAGATATATTTTTTTTTAAATGAGAAAACATCTATATGGTGAGGGAATGACTACCAACAGGAGATTCCTGGAAAGAGAATGAATAAAAAGAGGTACAATAAAATATTAGGTATACAGTTCCTGTGTTTTTGTGGGCTAGAACATGTGTATTAACGTGAACCACTCCCAGAACACTTTGTTATGTGTTTCCTATGCTTTTTCTATGGCTACTTAAACCACCAGCTTGTGACACACGCTTGTTGTAATTTTGACAGCTCCTCTTTTCTAGTGTATGTTTGTCATCTCCTCAGAGTCCTTGTATGTCTAAGGTGTGCTGATCACATCCAGATCTCTTAGTGACTAATCTGATGGGAAATAATCCCATTTATTAAATATTCTTCCATCAAGACTGTGCTAGATATTTTAATTTTATTTTCCACAAGAAAAACATCAGTTCATGTGTTATGCCATGTAACTTAGATACTTACAAAGTAAAACATTTGATTATCTGCATGTTTATTTGTTTGTTTGTTTTCATGGAGTTTTCCCTCTGCTGGAAAAAAAAAAGCCACAGTGCAGTAGCCAAGGGCAAGCAAAACAGGCTGCAGGCAAGTGTGAGAGAGCTGTTCCTTGCTAACAGAGCACGTGCTGACCCACAGGACGTGCTGGCTTCCAGGGTTTTCCTCTCCTGGAGAAAGAGCTGGATCTTCTGCTTGCATGGCTTTTGCCTCCTGTACCTGAAAATACGTTACTAATTTATTTCTAGGACACCCACAACCAAAAGCATCCCCTACTGTCAGGCCAAGTGAGGAGGGAGTGTCTCTGAGTACAATGCAGCTCTCCTGATTCATCTAATGGGAAGACATTTAGGTTGTCAGCACAGTTCAGGGAGCAGGGTGTATTTCACAGGCACAACTCACTCTGCTTAAATTGCATTTAGAGGTAAATGTGTGACAGTGGCAGGCAATAAGTAAAAAATACAGAAAAAAGAAATTTTCTTCTGAGAAAACTGCAACTGGAAAGGAAACGACATGGACCCAATGAGTTCCTGCACAGCACACATGGCTGCTGTCCTCAAATTCACTGCAGAATGTTGAATGATGAGATGCACAAGCACAAGAGACAGGATCAGGGCTCCTACTCATGTTTTTATGCACTTCAGTGCTTCTTTGGCATAGCTGAGACTTGCAAAGGGGATTGTTGAGATCCCAAGGGAAAAATTTCCCATTCTATTATCCCCAAGACAGATGTGCTGACTGTAATTGTTCCCTCTGGGAAATTTCCTCCCGAGCCCATCACTAAGTTTGTCTAAATGAAAAAAGATCATCTGGATTTTATTTTGAGACATATGGACATCTCAGGTGATGATCCAGCTCTCATGCTTCTAGTTTGACCTGCATTTTGACAGTTGCCATCAACCTGCTAAAATGACAGCACAAAATCTCTCAGACAGGAGTATGTGCAGTGAGATCTTGGCAGTGATGACTGCAGCCAAAATCTCCTTCTCGCTCCCAGATCCTTTAACAAAGGAATTGTGTGCGTGCAATTGACCTTTTTTTATTCATACACATGTACACACATGAGCACACAGAATCCTTAAGGGTCAAGCACACCTCAGCCTCTGCTCATCAGGAATTCAGAACGAACACAGTTCACGTGCTAAGGCTACTTCCACAATCCATTACCCTAGAAGCTGGCAAAGCCTTTAAAATGAAAATGATTATTCAGAAAAGGAAAAACCTATTAAACATAAACCAATGCATTAACAAACAAAATATTTAGATAGCTAACAAATGTGTTTTCTGACTATATAGCAGCAATCCATTTCAGAAGGCAGCAGGTATCTTTAAGCACCTGTAAAAGAAATAGAAGAAAAAGGAGTGAGGATGTTTTCAGTTGTATAGGATTGTAGCTATGGTGGCATAAATATAGAAAACCTCAAAATCCTGGAATACAAGGATGTGCTGTTAAGCATTAACTGATAACTTAATTTCCTAAAAGTAATTTCTGAATTTTATGACATTTTTTTAGCAGTTGATGTACTTTTTTACTACAATTAATATAGCAGTTAACTGAAATTCTTTTTTTTTTCCTTTCCTTGAATAGCAGATAGCTGCCTGCAGCACCTACTGCAAAAGCAGGCAAGCAAGAAAAGAAATAGTCTTCTCAAATATTTCTGGTTTCTGAAGATTGCACACAACGGGCAGGGCTAAAATCTATTATGGATTTGGCTATTCAAAACTGCAATCCAAACGAAGCAGTGCCATAGGCCAGCACGGTTTCCTGTGCAGTTTGGCAAACACGGTTCATGGCAAGGGTTTGATCCTGTGGGAAGGACAGGACTGATTTGGGGACGGCCTGTGGCCACTGCTGTGCCCTGGCAGCAGCTGCTGCAGAAGCAGATGTGCAGCTCTGACGGGAGAGGTGAATCCACTCAAACTGACACAAAGCCAGGCTTTATTACAGTCTCAACCTTTGACATTGATAAAGGCCGTAATTGTGCCTCATTACTTTGCATTTTCATGCATCTCTGGCCATAGTCCATCCGATTAGGATGAGATATAAAGCTAGATACTACAAGGATGGCTCATCTCACAAGAACCAGCATCCACCTTTCCCCCAGAGGTGGAGCAGCTCCAAGCAGGGGTTTGGTGAGGAGGAGGAGGAGGATGAGACACCTGATACCCCAGAGGGACTCTGCATCCTCTTCACCTCCTTCTCATCATACTCTGGGAGCGTTGTCAGCAGCATTTTCGAAGCCCAGCTGAAAGTGTGTGTGACATTCTTCTTACCCAAACACTCCGGTCCATCTGACATTTTGTAACCCCTGAGAAGTGACCTCTCCACGGCTCAGCAGCCCCTCTCCAGCTGCCCACGAGGGCAAGGCTGAAGCCATCTGCTGATGTTTATGCATGATGACCAGAGGTGCACGCAGGTGACAGAAGGGAACAACACGGGCAGTGTTTACCCCCAAAGCACAGGGCCTTATTCTCACAGCTGCCGGGATTGGGGATGACATATAGCCAAGCACCATCAGGCAGGCCCTGTTAAAAAGAAAAAAATTGGCTTTAAACTGTTTGGAACAAAGGAGAAGGATAGAAAGAAAAGAGGTATTTATGCTATTTCTTTTGCTGTGTTACAGAAGTTACAGGTGCAGTTTCTCCCCTGCAGCTCTGGACAGCAGAAGCTCACTCCTTTAAAAGCAGCACAATCCAAGATTTCCATCAATCTTAAGGACACACAATCCAAAGCTTTAAAGATAAAGTGTCATAACTGTGGGATTTTTGTTGGAGGCAGAAGAATTGGCAGTTTTTGTATCTCAGTTGTATGGAAAATCCAACAGTTGTAGTAACTTTGAGAAAAGCACAGAAATTTTGGGCATGACTCTAGGAAAAGAAATCCTGGGCTTTCAGTGGTTGTTTTCCTTATCCTTGTTTCTCTACAGTCAGGCCTGAGGCAGCTGGTACAAACCTACAGCATTTCCAGTAGTGTATTTATGATTTCTGTCCAAGCATAATGATTTATGTAAAAACATATGGCACCTCAGGAAAAAGCTTCCAGAGACAAGATGTTTTATGACAATTAGAAATACAGATCTCCCTCCACACCTACATACTGCTTGTATTAATACTCTCCTGTAATAAATGCTTTCCTTCTTTTTCTTTCCACACCAGAACACTGGCTGGGTGACATATTAAGTATTTGTACAATGTTTGCAAACAAGTTATGCAAAATCCAGTCAATTCCCAGTGTTGGCGCTGTAAGATGCGGTATAAATGAGGTGTTGCTTGTCTGACAGACAGAAGGTTGTCTCCCAGCAAGATCAGGCTGCCCTGGACGCTGAATTTGTCACTGTGCTCATTCATCTCCTGGTCCCTTACCTGCTCCTCACTCGGTGCTGGGGGACAGGAGCCTGCCAGTGCCACCCTGCTGGGTTCCACACTGGGCACCACGATGGACACGGCACGGTCCTGCACAAACGGGACTGGGGTGGAGGACAGGCCCACCTACACCAAACACCAATATCCCATGGAGTGCCACTGCCATGAGTCTGACCCCACTCTGCCGTGGGACTCCTTTTCCCAAACCTCTTGAGCCCTTCAAAGACCAGAGGAGGAAAGTCCCACAGCCGCCGGTGCCTTCTCCTCCGGGTGCTCCAGCGTCCAGGACAGAGGTGGTGGCCCAGGCACAGGAGAAGAGATGCTGGGGAAGTGAACCAGAGGTGGAGTTCCAGGTCTGTTTCTGTTCAAATTCATTGAACACTGTGAGCCACAGAAGTGGAATCAGCTTTCTGAGGCTGCTGATCTCCCCGGCAGCACAGCGCACTGCTGGTCCTTTGCACAACTTGTTAATTGAAATAATGATGTTCAGCTCCTTCACTTCAGTGACATTTAATGGAGACATTTTACAAACATGGCAAAGAGCAGGAATGTGACAGACTTCATATTCTTAGCCATGCCAGAAAGGGTTGTATCTACAAAGATTTAGCCCAGATCCTGACATTTCCCAAGGGAGTTTACGGTCTCAGTTTTATCTGGACAGAGAAAGGGAACAGGATGTGTACCCCTGTGACAGCCACCATTGCAGCTGAGCCCAGCAGTGCCTTACATGTAGATATTCAGATAAAAAACTGTAAGCTAGTTAAGCTTAACCTAAAGAATTAACATTAGGGGCTGTAGGTGCTCCTTGTAACAGACCCCAAATAGTGGATTACAGATATTTCACAGGCAAAGAAAAATAACATTCCTGTGGTCCCACACAGCTGTTGCTTCCAAAACATGAATAAAAGTCTTGGCGGTAATCCATTAATTCTCTCGCTTCCAAAACATGAATAAAATACTTGGTGGTAACCCCAGGCTGCCAATTAAAAGTGAAGAAGGTATCTAGGCCTAAACTGTGACAATAAAGGGTCACACAGTAACATGCTGTCACTCCACTGCTTCTTTCTCTCCAGCTTCTGGTACTTGACTCCCACGTGTGGAGACAGATTGTTTAGCAGGGCCTGTTGTGATAGGACAAGAGGAAATGGTTTTAAACTAAAAGAGGGTAGATTCAGGTTGGCTATAAGAAAGAAATTTCTTATGATGAAGGTGGTAAAACACAGGAACCAGTTTCCCGGAGAAGTTGTGGATTCCCCCATCCCTGGAAACAGTCAAGGTCAGGTTGGACAGGGAATGGAGCAACCTGATCTCTGTAAAGATGCCTCTTCTCACTGCAGGGGGTTGGACTAGATGGCCTCTGAAGATCCCTTTCAACCCAAACAATTCTGTGGCCAGGCTGGACTGTGTGATTCTCCAGCTTGGTGGATACTCAATCCCATCCTAGGATTGCCCTGCTTCTCCAGGGGGAGACATGCAAAATAGATTCCAGCTCTGTTAACACTGAATACCTCTGGAGAAGTAAAAGATGCCACCTATTTTCTCAAAAGCAGCAAAACAAAAATTTAAAAAAATGCACTCTGGGAAAGTAAAGGATCAAATTTTTTGTTGAGCATTTCTCTCTCTGAGGTACAAAATGGAAAGACTATATATTAGATGATTTCCCCAGCCTCGGAGCTTATCTCACTCTCCCTCTTCAATTACCAGAGCTACTTTCTAGTTTATGTAGCCTGCCTGCAATCTGCAGTGGACGTACACCCCCTCAGCAGGGGTAAGTGCTGTCGCTGCTCCTCAGCAGCCTCCCCTTCTCACCCTGACAGCTGCTCTTCCCTGAGAATCAGCGACTCCTCTGGCACCAGCTCCTTTGGGATCTCCTCTTTCCTCTTCCTCTCTCCTCATCTCACACCTTTTGTAAGGCTGATTTTGTGGGGGCTGTTTCCTGATTAATTTTTGGGCAGTGTGCGTCTTCACAAACTGGATCAGGGATAGATTAGATCGTCTCCACTCCGCCCTGCTGAGCAGACTCCTTAGGGATGCAATTTGTCCAGGGGTGAGCAAGGAGGGCACTGCCCCTAATAGGAGGGCAGCCCGTGGGATGCCCTGGGCATTCTGCCCCTAATCCAGGCGGGAAAGGCTCTCCAGGGAAAGCAGCTGAGCTGGGTCTGGGGTGGCTGCCTCCTGCTGAGCAGGCTGTCACCTGGCTCCATGCCACCTCTGACAGCCTGCCTGGAAAAGCCAGAGCATTTGCTTTCCTGACAGGTCACTTCTCAACTGTGAAAGATTTCCTCTAGCCCAGGATCAGACAGCTCTTTGGATAAGGAATGGGGCTTTTTAATGAGGTTTTAAAAATACAATAAAGCCACCAGCATCTTCCTTGCTGCTTAGCTATCGCCAGACAAGCAAAGCTCCAGAGCTGCACTGGATCTCTAACAACTCCCCTGGACATCAAGCTGAAATTAATATTTTAGACAATAACAGACATGATGTTTATTTCTTGGTTCCTTTTTTTCCCTGCCCTCCAGTTAGACTAACATATTCAAACTCCCCAACTCAGCTCTTGCTCAAAACCAAATCACATAAAAAGTACTGAAACCCAAAATTGCACTGTCTCTTTAAAAAGCTATCACAGCTTCTAATGTCACAAGAACTTCAGAAGTGTTTGTGTCTTTTGAAAGATCTGATTATTTTTCCTCTCTTGGGCAGTCTCTAGGAACTTGTGCTTTCAAAGCTTCTACTGGACAAAATTCAAAAGAGACAGCAGTGTTCTGGGGGCATTTCTTACTCCTGAATCCCACCCATCCATGATCTGCAGCACCCTGAAGCAAAATATTCTCTCAGAGGCTGGGTCTTGACTCAACCCCACTCTAAATTAATCAAATAGTTAATTCCTATACATTAAAAAAAATTTTGTGTTGGACATTATCTTACAACTTCTATGTGTTCTAAGATAAACCTCCTGCAGAATGTTTAATCTTGACAGAGTCTGTCTGGGGGTATTTTAGGCTGATGCTGTGAGATTTGCACACTCCCACTGATGGATAATCCAGGACAATGAATGCTGCAGACAAGAAACAATTAACTGGGTTTGGCTGGGGCTGGGCTCCGTGCCGGAACCTCAGCACTCCCCCTGGCCTGGGAAAAACGTGGATCTGGACAGGGGCACCTGGCATGGCCAAACTCCTGCTGCTGCAATATGCAAGGAGTGAAAGAAGAGAGACAAGTGGAAGGGGAAGGGTCTGGAGAAGGAATTGTGGGCAGGCACAGGAAACTGGCCAATCCTGCTTATCTTTCAGTGCTGAAAGAAATTAGTGGCTCCTCTGCAGAGGGAACAAAGAACTGCTTTTCACACCCAGAGTTCTGTATGTCATACGTGGTCAGTTAAAATGGTCTAATCTCATGTTTTAAGGTTCTTGATAACATTTGATTTGTGGGAAGTGCTCTATTTGGGATAACCTGGTGTAAACATTACAAATGGGCATTTGCCAGGCTATGCTGAACAAGCCATTAGCTAACTAATGAGAGAAGAAATATTCGGTGAAACAAAATTCAGGTGTACATTTCCAGCAGAGCAAGCTGCTCATGCGAGAGACTGCAAGGTTCATAGAGGTTAAAGGGCAGAAGCCTGCTAGGAAAGAGCTTAGGAAAAGCACTGGCACATTACTTGGTGTGCACATCTCAAATGCTTCAGCACCATTGAAACACTTTGGGAAATAGTTGTTCTCATAAGTGTTGAACTAAAAAGAAGATGAATCCTCTCCTTTTCTTAGCTTTGGCATTGGGCACAGAAATGATGCAGTGCTGACCTGTGGGTGTGGGGGGACACATCTCCTGAAGATCAAAGCACAGCCAGGCATTTGCAGTGCCCCCACACAGGAAACCTTAGGATGTCTGTGGGGTTACAACCTCACTCGTCGAGCCCAGGGTAAAGAACAGAGCAAGGAAAGGCGCGTCCAGAACACTCTGGATTAGATGCAATCACTGAGTGCAGTGACAGATGTGCGGCAGTGCTCTCATTAATGCGGGATCAGGATCTTGCAGGTGCTCTCTCCTCCTCCTGGAGCTCCTTGGTCTGGACCCAGGACCAGTGCCCAGCCGTGCTGGCAGAGCTGCTCCCTGGGGCCAGGTGCTTGGCAGGTGCACAGCTCCTTGGCATCACTGGGATTGTCTGATTGCTGCAGTGGAGAACACCTGGGGTCCCACATGCTCTCTGCTAATTGCTGCTAATGAATTGCTGAACTAAAAAGGATTAAACTCCATGATTTGGGTCAATGTCCACTGTTCATTCATCAGTGGACACCACTGATAATTTCAAGCTTCATTAGGCATGCAGTTATGCTGAAACCCCTATTCCTCATGCATGACTTGGACTACCAAAAAAGGGGAGTAATGCAAAAAAACCCCAAAGTCTCTGACTTTGCACACAGCATTTGACTTTGCCCAAAGCAAAAATGTCTATGTGGTGAAAAAATACAGAGGTCAATAAAATATTACCCAGCTGTAGCCAAGCTGGGGCTTAAGATAAATGCAAAAGTACTAATGATGGATATTCCTTATTTAATTGAGCAATAAAATGACTCAAAACCCCAGCAAAAACTGCATCAACATCAGTAAGTGTAGAGGTGCTTTTTCCTGCCAGAGTCTTTATTGCAGGCGATCTCCTCCTGTAAGGACACGGACTGAAGGTTGGTCAGTCTTGTTTGGTGATTGGCCTCTGATGGAAGGAGGTGTGAGCAGAGAGAAGAGGACAGGTCAGAGTTAAAGGGCAGTGGGAGCTCTAGAGACAAGGCTAGCTCATGCAGAATTGGTTTGGCATTGCTTCCTGAATTTTTCTGCTGGAGTAAATTAGCTGTAATGTGACAAAAAGGCTTCCTTAAACCAGCATCAGACCACATCGAGTGGACGCAGGGGTGGAAATAAAGGCATAATAAGACAGGTTGAGAGAAGGCATGGTCTGACACAGTTGCTAGTAGAGTCTCTTTCTGAAACAAGAAGAAACAGGAGGTGATTTTTCTGTCTGTGTTAGGAGTAGATATGCTGGGATGTTAGAACGAGATCAGAATCCTGCCTCTCCAATGCTGGCAGAGAGACCTGAAACAATCTGTCAGGCAAACAGCCTCAGAGAGGATCATCAAGATGCAATGTGATGGAGCTGAGAAGCTGACCTGAGACCTTCTTCTGGCTTTTACCAATGATTGGAGAAATTATTGCTTCGGTATTTTAATTGTTGCTACCTCTGCAGAGGCCTGATGGATGCTCTTAATGCCCCCTGTGCAGGGTGAGGTGGGATTTTCTGTGGATGTCACACACGTGCAAGGCAGGACATGCCAGAGCTCTATGCAAAAAACTGGTAAGGTAAATTATTGAGCAAATCTTAAAAATAACAGTTGAAAATTGCTTTTACTTCTGAAATTTTCATCACTACATCCAAGGTTTAGCACACAAATGTGAGACAAGCAACACCCTCACTTTCCTCAACACTGGCTTTGAGGGTCTTCAGGGCTTTTATGAGCTGTGACTCCTGACACTGTAGATGCTGGAAAATAGGCACAGATTAGAGGGCTGGACAGTCTGAAATACTAATATCTAAACTACGAAGACAAATTGAGTCTATTTTTGGGCCATATGGAGTTCACAGAAATAGAATAATAAATGAGATGTCTTTTATATGTCAAATTTCATTATTTTGGGTGGATACTTGGCAGCTGACGTTTAATGTTGTGAACAGTATGAAAACACAAACCACCTGTGCAGTATGCACACATATACCTAAACAGAGTCAAGATGATCAGATTTAAAATATTAAATAATAATAAAAAAAAGGGATTTAGGTTTGCCAAGTCTTTCATCCCTTTGTCTTATTATCTTCTACATGGTGACCTCTCAAGCCTGTTTTTCTCTGTTGTTCTATATTTTCACCTAAAGTGCAGATCCTGGTGCTGAGTGTGGGGAAAAGCAACTTCACCCTTTGTAGACATACATTGTGGCAAAGGACAATTTTTAAGGTGAGGACACCATTACAAAGCTACATTAAAAACTATTAAATAAGCCCTTATAAGGATTTGAAGCGAAATTAGGAAGAACTGAGTCAGCGAAGAGCCACTAATGCAATTACCCTTAACTTTGCTGTTTCTTCCCTGAAATCAAAAGAAGCATGTGTGAGCAGAAAGCACTCTGCTGCACTGAGTCTATTAAAGGAACCACAAAATATCCACATCTACTTCGCTGTATCAAGCAGGAGAGAGGGAAAGCAATAATGAACACCAAAGAGACTGAGACAGAGCAAACAGAGTGTAAAGGTTCACACAGAGGTGATCAGTAGCTCACTGCTCCCTCTGCCTATCCAGAAAATACGAACTCTGTGGATAATCACCACACGCATTTGCTGACTTTTGTTTCCCAAACTGTGCTAAAATGAGAATATATAGCAATAATTACATCCACAGTGGGCTGGAAAGCAGGAATTTTTTAACCTTGCACAACAGAAAAGCTGCAGGTGAGATTTTAGTTTGGAGGCAGGGGGGCAGGGCCCAGAAGAGTGTGGTGAGTCCTCCTAAATTTGTAAGGAGAGTAATTGGTTATTTCATGGCCACAAATATTCAGAACATCTCTTCTAATTTTTGTACAAAACCCTTCCTCTTCTCTACACTTTGAATCCCTTTCTCTAAAATTGATCCATCCAAATGCACACAGATATTCCTTGGACCAGGTAAAACAAAAAAAAACGTTGGTGCTTTTCAACCAGGAGGAAAACTGACATTCCTGATGAACTGAAGAACTGTGAGCTTGAGAAGCAGTAGTCAGAAGCCCCCAAAAGGGTCCTAGAGAAACCACATTATGCAATGGGAAACCTGGCTGCACAAGACTAGGTTTATTTATTTATGCAAATACACGATTTATAGCCACACTGGTGATTTGTTGTTCATCTGTACAATGATTAGGCAGAGCAATAGATTTAAACCAGAGTGTCAGCTTGGGTCTTTTGTACCTCTGTTTGGCTATTACATTTAACAGTGAAGACACTGAAATAAATTGTTATTGCCTCTGATATGCAATAAAGTCCTTGGAAGAGCCTCTGCACTTGAGGAGGGTTTCCTACATAGACAAATGAGTGTTTGTGCTGGAGCTGTGCCTGTGGTGCCTTCTTACCCCTTACATTTGGGGAAAAGTAACTCAGTGGAAAATGCTCGCAGGTCCCTCTGGTGCCATGGTTAAATCTTCCAGACTTTTAACCAATGCTCATTCATTTTTGGGTATTGTCCTTCCAAGACCAGCAGCTCTGCAGTGCTGTCTCCTCATGCCCAAACTACTGGCAAGCTCCAAGGAACAGCTGCACAGATGTGCTGGGAGATGGGCTGCTGGGCCCTCCTGATCCGAGGGGCTGGTGAATAACAGCAAATTAATAGGATTTGCTCTTGAGATTAAATCTTAAGAGCTCCTGCACTCCTTTCCATGGAAAGATTAATCTAGTGGAGAAAAATATTGTCTCCTCCCCTAGCCTCTCCAGGCTACTTGGTCCCCTGCAGCCTGGGGCCGGGTGAGGTGCAAACTTCCTTGCTGCTGCTGGCCCCTAGTTTAGCATCCCAGAGTTGTCCAGGCACTCAGGTCAAATCCCAACAGCAAGAATTTTGCCTGAGGCAACAGGAAAAACCCTTGTCAGGGCAAGGACACCCTCAGCTTTTCCAACTTTGACCAGATGAGGTCACAAGATTTAAACCAGTGTCTGAAATCTCAGACTAACTCCAGATTCCCTCCCTTGGAGACTCGCTACCAGTGTAGCAAGGGAGAAATTCTATCTCGTAAGAGCTGCTCAACACCTCGTGCAATTTGGGTCTGCAGGGCAGCTTTGGCAGGGCCTTTTGGTGTCTGAAAGCAAAGCGCTTTCTCCAGCAAGCTGTCTGGGAGACCCAGCACCTTGGGTTGGAAGGAAGAGCTTGCTGGCTTCATCAGACCCTAATTAATCAGCAGAGCAGACCCAGGGTTGGTTTTTCTGTGCTGATTGCCCCGGGCAGGAGCTTTCTGCCTGTGAGAGCAGCTGACCCGGCTCCCACCTCTCCTGCCTTGGGGAGCGCATACAAACAGGTCTGTCAATACAAAAGTGAATGTAAAACGGGGAAAAGAAAGAAAAAACTGAGGAGCGCTGTTCCTGCCTTTGGAAAGGTCGGGCTTTGCCTGGAGAGCAGCGGGCAGCCGGGATTTATGTTACGGTTTTTTTCATTTCCCACGGGTGCCCGGAGCTCCCCAGCGCCGGTGCCCGGGGCCCGCGAGAGGGCGGCATCGGCTCGGGAAAGCCGCCGGGAGCAGCGGCGCGCCCGGGCCGGGAGCGGGGCCGGGACCGCCCGCGGCAGCTCCGCGCATCTCCCCGCATCTCCCCGCATCCCTCCCTGGCACCGGCAGCCGGCTCTCTGCAGAGCCCTTCGCATGCAGCGGAAATGGTAAAGAGGGCACTGCATCCTCCCTGGTTCACCCCTCAAATCAAATTAATCCAGCGAGGCAGAGAGGAATTGCAGGGTTGAACCGTAGATTCTCCTTCCAACAAACGTGGAGAGCTCCCAGAGCCACGCCAGCCGCATTTGCGGTTCCGCGGGGCTGTAAGGGCAGAGCGCTGCCAGCAGATGCGGCGCTGATGAAGGGAAAGCATCCTCGCTCCCATGGCAACCGCGGCTCCCGCCGCCGGGAGGCTGCTCCGCTCCTCCCCACTGCTCTCCGCTCCTTTCCGCTCCTCCCCGCTCCTCCCCGCTTCTCTCCGCTCCTCTTCCCTCTTCTCCGCTCCTCCCCACTGCTCTCCGCTCCTCTCCGCTACTCTTGCCTCTTCTCCGCTCCTCTCCGCTCCTACCGCTGCTCTCCGCTGCTCTCGCCGCGGCGCGGAGGGACCCGGGGCCCTGTGCTTTGCACATCCCCTGGATTCTCTGGGTCACGGTAGGGTTTGTTTAGAGCTGGACTCCTCCAGCATGTGTGCTATGTTAAGTTTCTGCCAGCTGCACCGTGAGCTAACTGCAAATCCAAACCTGCAAATTTGCTGTAAAATGTAAGAAAGTCAAATGATGTTTCCTTTGTAGCTTTNACTGCCTCAAGGTTTGGGTCTCATTAAATGACAATAGAATCCCTCCCTCACTCTTGCAAAGTGATTGCCTGGATCTACGGGCTGTGTTGTTGACATTTCTTTTTCTCTTCTTGCTGTGGTTTTGCCAGCTCTTCTATTTCCATAAGCTTATAGCATTTCCAGTGCGCCCCTAGAAAGTGCAGCACTTCTGCACCATTTCAGAGGCATGTAATTTAATTTTAGTTGCCTGACTTTCTATATTTATATAATTCATATACCCTAAAGCTGTTATATTGCTTCCTTTCTATTTTTTCTGGCCTCATCCCTGCCCAACTGGGTATAAACAAAGTTTGACCTTCTAGTTTAGCTGGTGAGCTGTGTGATCCTGCTGCAGAGAGTTCCTTGGTAATCTGTAGTGCCCCTCTATGTACACACACATCCATGCACAGACCTCAGCTCATCTTTACATGCTCTACTTTTCTCTTTTTGTGAGGCAAATCTGGCCTAAGAATGAAGTTTTACAGTCTTTTGTACTGCAAAATCAAAGATCTGGATAGATTAATGCCAGGGAAAACACAGAATTGGAAACTATGTCCAAAGAGCAGAAAAATATTCACAGATATCTACAGCACTTTCCATTTTTGCTATAAACCACGTGAGTTTTTTTGGTGGTCATCTGATATTCTCACAAGATCCCCGTGTCCAGCATTGACACACACAGATAGAAACAGTTTTCTCTGGTTTAGTCGACAACACTACACTTAGATAAATGGCTTACAAGGTTTTGTTTGCTGCACCCAGCTGCATCACACCAGAGGACTAAATGAGTCTCCTTTGAGGACAAAAGAAGGTCATGTGTCCTTTTAATTGAAATTGCTCTTTTGGAATGGCACAAACAACCACAAAATGAACACAGAATTGTTCAATTTCTGTTGCATAGCAGAGAAAAATGCACTGCTTTTCTAAAATGTTGTCTAAAAAGAGTACTTTTAAAAGCTGTATCCCTTTCTTGTCCAGTTTCCATCAGTGTACCAGCAAAGCAGCTCAGTGGTCTAAAGTCAATAATATTTTGATAAAAAATATGATTTTGATAATTTTTAAATTATTGTTAATGTCTGTTCTCTCAGGAGAAATTTCTTTTTTCTCATGGACTTACAGTAGGTAATTTCTGTTGCTCCATGCAATATGGAGCAGTAAACAGGGAATAAAACACAGCTGGCTGATTGAGATAGCTGTAAAATCTCCTCTGAAACTTTGCTTAATGGAGGTGGAAAGAACAGAGCTTGGGACTTCAGGATCCAGTGATGTAAGGTGTGCAAATCCTGTGCATTCCAAGCCTGGGCTCTCGGGCTCCCTGAAGAGCATTCAGGCAGAGCCACATTGCAAAATGCATGGAGGAAGATTTGCTCCCACCAAAAAACTGCTGAAAAACAATGGTTGTTTTGGGTGTGTCTAGACAGTCCTACTGTCTGCTGGAGACCTACAAAACTGGGAAGTCTTTTGCTGTGTTAGCAAAGCACACGGGAAATAACACACAACGTAACAGTCCCAGGGATTCCAATCAAATTAAGCCACGTGCTTGCGAGCTCTGCTGAACTGGAACCAGATTACATTAGCTGGCTTTTACTTCTTTACAGATCACGAGCACCGAGCTGGAAACACCTGCCTCAGAGACAAGGAGAAGCCAAACTCTGACTGGTGCCTGCTGAGGAGGCTCAGGCCGATGCTGAGCTCTGAGTGGGGCTCTGGGTTTCAGCAGACCAAAGGGTTAATTACGGTGTGATGTGTCCCCTGTGCTGTGATTTGGGAAAATGAAGTCAAACTAAGCAGAGGTCTTGGCCAGCCTCTGCTGACTTTGAGAAGGATGTTCCTGTGCACGGAAAAAGGGATTTTGTGCATGTGGAAAGGGATGGGCATCAAAGGATCTGTCACAGCACCATCTTCTGGGAGATGAGATGACACAAACGAGGGCTGGCTTAGAGCCTGCAGTCAGAGGAGTGGCACCTGCTTCTGAGGTGGGTGAATTCAGTCCTGTTTTGTCACTTGGGTTTGTTTTACACTAATAAGGAATTATCAGCACTGCCTGAGCCACCTTCCCACACTGCAATACCTGCCATTGCCACTGCAGCTGCTCACAGGGACAGTGTGTGCTTTACAAGGATCCTTCTGCTTAACACCCTTCTTTTTAATTGCAGTATGTTTGTTTTCCATCTGAAATGCTAATGAGTGCTGTGCTGAAGCTCTGTTCCTTCAACACCATGGCAGAACTCACATGAAACACAGTTTTTTTTTCCCCATGAGGGTACCAAACTGAAAATGGCATGAGAGCCATGGGTAGTACACTTTTACGTAAGTAAAATTAAACATACCCAGCACTGGAAACCTGCCAGGGATTGCTGATGGCATCCATTCTGAAAGCCATTACATGTCAGTCTGGGATGTCACTTTCTGGCAATTTGCAGGTATCCATGGACAGTGTGGAAATAGTCCGTCTCAGTTTTTCATGCTTAACGCCTTTAGAAGTGTAAGGAACAAACTCCTCTTCAGCCTATTTTCACCCCATTTTCATTGGGCCACATCCCAATAGAGACTGGTTGGGTTTTTTGGGGGGGAGGTTCTTTNNNNTTTTTTTGTTTGTTTTTGTTTTTGTTTTTGTTTTGTTTTGTTTCATTGGTTTTGAGAGACCCTTAATTATGTCCTGCCTTCAGGACTGAACCTTTCAGGACTGAACTGAGGAGACTGAACATTTGCTTCGGGAAACCTCAGGATGTGAAGTGGATGTCTCATAGGCAGCTGGTTCGAGCCAAAGCTCTCCATGTAATGGATAAATATCTCTGATTATTTATGTTTTCACACTGAAACGTGGTCAGTCTCAAAACAAGCCAATAGCATTTATTTATCAATGCTTGTAAGAGCAATCAATGATAAACAAGTCTCCTTTTCTATGTGCTGCGGGAACCCTTGAAATGCAATTTAGTACCAAGCAGAAGTCCATGTTTTTCATAATTGTCACAAACATTGGCAGCAGTAAAAAGGTGCCTGTTCAGCTCACCCACAACACTTTAATAAATGCAGCACCAGAAACCAGAAATTCGTGTAGCATAATGTAATGTGACACAATAATGTGAGTGGTAGAAAGGAATAAAAGAATGATCTCTGAACACAAAGCAGTATCCTGGCCCGTTTTGCATAGTCCAGTGAATGGCTTCTCAGTCCATCTCCCCAGAAATTGGCAGAACAGAATCAGATGATGAAAAAGGGAAAAGCACATCTGAAAAATAGCAGGAAACATCCTGTTTTACTGTCACTACCCAAACTACATTGCAAGACAAATATTTTCTCTTTTAAACTTGCATATCACATCAAAGTGTCATCTGAGAACTGCAGTCTAACCTGGAAAATACAGAAACTCCCAGTATCACTGCTTTTTCCTGGGCAGGGAAGGGAGGGAGGGGTGAGGCTGGTCAGACCTTTTTGCATTTCCACAGTTTTCAAGACCCATTCACCAGCTTGCCTCACCTCCCATATTCCAAAATTGTCTAGTGTGTTAGCAGCACAATCTTCTTAAATAAAAGTTAAAATAGAATAAAATAATATAAAATTAAATAAATAAAATAAATGTAGTTTTAAAGATTAGTTTTGCTTGCTACTTTTTATTAGAGCTGCCCGCTACTTGCAAGCTGCTCTTCAGAGCCTTTGGTGTTATACAGTCCACATCATCTGTATCAGCCCTGGATCATTGAATTTCTGTTAGCACATTAGAAGAATAAAATACAATATCAAAAGTGCTTTAGACTTTGTTTCATATGAACTCTTTCAAGGATAAAAGCATCAGAGGACCTGACAAAGCTGCAATAAAATTCACATCAACTTTCCCTGGTCAGAATCAGACCCAGAGAAAATCTTGAATGATTTGGTCTGCAGACTTCAGCCTATGAACATCTCACAAGACTCACAGATAATACAGATGAATTGGTATTTCTTCAAAATACAGAGTGAGCATTGAAGGAAAGCCAATATATGGTGAAAGTGCTCAGAATGTGAATGCTCCATCCAAAACCTTTTGGCATTATTTTCATTCCCTTTTTTTTTTTTTTTTTTGGTCCTTGGGTGTGGCTGTCACTTCGGTGCCACTTGTGAAACAGTAGCTTTGCTGCCCTCATTGACACACGCCATTCTCCCACCAGCCATTCTCCCTTTAATGGGGAGACCTCAGTGCCCTGACAGAAGCCCATGGAACTGGTTCAGATTTGGCTAGACTCCTGGAGAGCAGGATTTAACGGGAAGCAGAACTATTTCAGTAAATCTAAAAATATCTCAAAATTTTCCCAGTGAAATGACATTGATACACACTGCGTTCATGGCAGTAACATCCCTGTGATAAACTACAGACCTATTTGATAATTTCAAATAGCTTTGATACCTCCATTTTTTATCTGCTGTAAGATGACAGCTTGCAACTCCCTGATAAAAAAATCTCTTCATTCTCTAGCCATGTGGATGTATTTTACTAAAATTACACAGCCATTGGGTCTCATACTGCTAATACTCTTCAAATGTACAGTCTAAAGTCCAATAACACCTCAATCATCCGGAGTCTCCTACCATTAAAAACCTAATGCATTTGTGTAAAAGGGAAAAAAAAAAAAAAACCAAACGTATCCAAACCATTTGTGTCTATTATAGGAGATCTAAAATGAAATAATTTTTATTTTTCTTTCTGTCCCAGGTCATATTCCAAATGAAGTGAGCTATAGAAGTGACAAGACAAAAGCAGTACACATAATTTAATTGATTTTTTTCCCCATCACATTTAAAATGAAATGTGATAGAAGATTTCTAGTGGGATAACCTACGTCGTCCACTTAGATGCAGGTGGATCCACCTACTTTTCCAGCCTGTGCAACCATTCTGAGCTTCTGACTTTCAGCAGGAGAAAACTTTCCAGAATTACATTTCTGTGATGTCTGTCAGAGAGCACGAGTCTGTTCCCTGCAGTGAGATCCTACCTGGTCTCCTTCGAGTGCTCAAGTTTTTCTATGAGTGTCTGGGATCATCCAGACATGAAAAGTTCTCCCTTGAATCTACCAGAGCTTGGACAGAACCTACACCTCCCTTACCTTCAGCTGGAACCCAGACATTACCCAACTTTTGTTTTTTATTTTTTAATTCAACTTATAGGATGCTTTATCCTTCTGCCTTTGTGGGAGACCCACAAATATTCCTGTTCTGGCAGGAATATTGATCCTTTTAGCTGCTGCTTTTTAGAAAATAACATACTTCTGCAGGCAAATATTTATGGGAAAGCTGTCAGAAAGAGTTTTTCCAATTGGCCTCAGATCTGAGTTGCACTGAGGAGTAGAAAAATCTCACAGTGCAAACTGGAGGCAGACCAGTTATTATAGAGACACAAGCAGATGTATCCCACATGATTCTCTTATTCTGAAGTCAAACACTCCAATGGTTTCAGCATCTTGGTGATTATTTGCAAATTATTGACTCAGTCTCCAAATTCAGTTCATGCTAGGGAGCCTTCCTTATAGCAGATTTTCCCTTAAAGCTGCAAAAGGAGATGATATGTTCCTTTTCTTGCTTTCCACTTGCTCAGGAGTGAAGTTTCCTTGGCTGCTCACAGAGCTCCCTTTGCTTTGCCCCCGTGGCTGTACAGATCTGAACGCAGCACTCACAGCCACGACTCTCCTCTCCTGGACAAGACAGCTGCAGGTTCAGTGCCAGCTTTCTTCCACTGAACCCTAGCAAAATTTAATTATCTGTATCAAGCAAAGTAAAAACCTGCTTCCTTCCCAATCCTGCAAGCTCTACCCTCACTAACCAGCACCCAGCCTGCTTAAATTGAGAGAAATCACTTGCAGCTGGCTGTGATCACACCTGGGTGGCCCAGTTCTCCTTTAAACTCCAGTAAACACTGGGAAAAGGTACTGCCTTGCAAAGGAAAAGCCTCAGATAATTTTGCTGAGCCAAATCACAATCCTTGCAAGCATCCTTGTGCAGCTGCCAGGCAGTCCCTAGACAGGCACAGGGAGCAGTGTTTTGGGAGCAAACGTGCATTGCCAGGCTGCTCTTGGTGTCCACCGTAACTCTCTGGGACCTGGCGTGCAGAAGTGCGGCCATTTCATACAGAACAGTCTCACAGGACTCGTTTTACTTAAATGCAGCTGGTGCTGAGGGCTGTGAGCACTTGGATCTTTAGGTCCACCACCTTCTACTTCAGAACCAGAGCCCTGCTCCCTTTACCCCAGCAATCCATTTATATAACTGTACAGAATGGGCAACTTTTGTCGTGTAGAAAGGGCTGGAGAATGACAGTGGTTGCTCACTTAGAGCAATTACCTCTCTCCCCAAATAGCCCCACTCCTTTCAGCAAGGGGTCACTCAGTGTGAATGAAGAGGAAGAGGTTGCCCATTAATTATTTTGCACAGCTGAGCTCATCCTTTATGATTTTAGCTTCTTTTCTTATCTGAAGGTGCACAACCATGGGCTCAGTGGGAGCCAAGGCTGGCACTGGCACTCTCTGGAACCAGTTTGTTGATCCTGCCTGTTCGGTTTTTTTCTCAGTCTGTTCCATCTTTGGAAAGTCACTCTGCTCAGATTGGAAATTGTGAAGAATCTTCTTTCTTCATTTCTTGCAAATTGGCTTCTCTGCACTCCAGAAATCACCGCTTCCCTAATGTATGAACAGAAATATGGAAGGAAAGTTCAGATGTGTTCCATTAACAGTGGATAATAATGAAGTCTATATTGACAAACTTTGTCAAATTCTGATTTCATTACTTTGAACTCACTGCCCTAAGGAGAAAATGTATGTACTTATGGGCTTCAGAAACCTGAACAAGTATAAAACAGTGGAACAGAAGTGGTAGCATGCTGTTTTCCAAGCCTTTTCACAAGCCTTAGAAGTCTTTCACATCCTTAAGTCCGCCAAAGAAATACATTGAAAAATATATCTTCTTTTTATATAGTTCTCTTCCTTAGGAAAGAAAGAAGTTTAGGCACACAACTGTTTAAGATTCAACTTTTCTTAACTGTTAACAGATAGTGAAACAGATGCTGGCAGGCAGTTCTTCCACACCTGAAGATACAGAATTACAAATATAAAAGGAATAAGCAATGCTCCCAGCATGCAGACACTGCTGGTAATCGAGAGGTCTCTCAGTTGTGCATGCATTACCCTGCAAGTAAATGTGCACAGTCTTGGCATATGGAGGCAAGAGCTGTATCAACCTTTACTGAGGCTTGATACCTGTGCAAATCATAACACACACAAAGAAAACAAAAGAATAATTGATCTGTGAGCATCAGAGCAGCATCTGAACCAACAGTGCTTCTAGCAAAAACACGCGGTTCTTGACCTGCTCCAACTTTGGTCACTCCCTGAAAATCTCCCAGTGGAATTTGCTGAGTGCTGCTGCCACTGTGGTAAGACTGGATGCACAGTAAAATTAAATACACATAATTGCATACAGGAATAAGTGTGAATATGATCAGATAAACAGCAGAAAATGCTGCAAAATTTCGTTGTGCAAAACCTGCGGTGTTGGGGTGAACAATTCATGCTCTCGTTCTCGTATGTATTTGTACAGGGAAGCAGAGGCACTGAATTAAGAAACCAGGCATCCTGGTAGTGTCCATTGCTCTTGCACAGCATTCTGTGCAGAGCCAAGGCACCTGCAGAGGATGAACTGTCCCGCTCTAGAGAGAAGTGTCTCAGAGAGACGGCATTTATCACCCTCTGAAGGGATCTCTCTCCACAAGGACTACATGTAAAACAAGCTCGTAGCAGATGCTTGACTTTCACAAGGCTGAAGTTTAGGGAGATGAATTCTTTTCCTGCGTTAGTCTATCTGCTTGGAAAGTTTAAGATAACGGCACTTCAATCTCTCAGGGTGCTCATCTGAAGACCACTAGTGCAGGTATTGCAGTAAAAATACTCTGAAGAGGCACAAAGTTTTCTGGAAGAAAAGAGTTTGAAATAAATAAGCCCACAGCTTCACAAGTTTTAGGGAATATATTTCCATGGGAGGAAAAAATGCAGGAATTATGCAAAAAGCTTCTTTTGAACATCGCTGAGGTACAAGGAAATTCATACCTCTTACCAAACATCCTAATGTTCAACCCCGTGACAAAAAGAAGCCTTGGCTGTTGATGCAACCAGAAGCACATCAGTCACGCCAAGGTATCCAGTGTAATAAAAATACATCAAGTATTCCAGGATAACAGAAAACACAGACTGTCCTTGGTTCATAAGAGAAGTTACCACAGCAGAGCCTTGTAGGAATTCTCATCAGGCTGAAAAGAGTGGGCATTGTACCAACATAAATGTTTATTATTCATAGCAGTTATGGGAATATACATTTAAAAACCCTTCATCATTAGCCTCATTCACAAAAGCTGTTCATCTGCTCCTCTGTGGATACTACAGCCCAGACTTTCTCCCCAGTCTATGTGCAGTCCAACTTTCTTTTTCTTCCCAGACAAAAAGGCACAGTCTGCTCCACGCGAGGGTTCATTTTCAGCAGCCATTTATCCATTTATCACCACTATTTGGCAAATCAAATGAAATAAGAAAAAGAGTCTTTTAATCTGAAGGATCACTTTCAACCTGTGGTATTGTTGGGGCAGCTCTAGTTAGTAACTAGAAGGCATTTGTGATTTTGCACTAAATAGGAATACTGTTTTTGGACCATGGTTCTAGCACATTTCCTGCCCTTCAATAATTTAACTTTTGATTTCATGTTGTTTTGTTGTTTTGTTTTGTTTTTTTTAATGCCTTTCTATAGGGATAGAACAGACAAAATCATGCAGAAAACTGCTGCATCTTTCCAGTAGAAACATCCTCTCTCACATATGATACTTTAATACGATAACCTAAATTAAAGCTTGCAAAAAAACCCCAAATCTCTGAAACTGTCCAGCAATTCATCAAATACCATCCTGAAGAAAGTGGGCCCATATGGGGAAGGGGCAGGTTTGGCTCCACACCAGGGTGCCCTGCTGGACTTGGAGTGTGAGACAAGGAGAATATTCTTGACCAAATGCAGCACGTGGCTGCACTCCCCGAGTCAGCTCCCTTCAGCTCAGTCCCTCTCAATATCCTTGTGCATGTCCTTATCTTCTCCCCACTGTGAAATTCCATCCCTTGGCTTAAACCTCACTAAGCAGAATTTAAGCCAAGGCACATGGCACTTGTTTGGGCACATGAGGAGCAAATTCCAGTCCTTGAGAGCAAACTGGGTCAAACACCCCATGTTTACCAGCTTAAAAAAATTATTAACTACTTCAAAAAGCTTATGAGCTGTGTGATTTTTTTTTTCTTAAGTCACTTTTGCAAGGACGTGAAATGAAAGGCTGAGTCTGAGGGACATTTGGCTGTCCTTGCACTCTGAAAGCAAAGGCACTTCAGGGTATGTGAATCCTCTGGGAATATTTATAATTTCATCCAGTAATATCTTTTATTTTCCATTTGCCTAAGTGTGTGGCCAACTGCCTTCTCCCAGCCCAAGACCTAAAGCTCTTTCATCACCTCTTAGCTCGTTCCAGCAACAAATTGGCTTCAAGCTCCTCTGTCAGTTGTGCCCAATCATATCAAACCCACTAGAGAGGCAAGATGGACTGTATCTTTTACATTTGCATAGGGGTTCTCAAATGGGAAGGTTGTTAGGTCTATTGAGAACTATTTGTGGTCAACTTTTTTTTGTGAAAAATAGTCTGTCAAACACATCATCCTAATTATAGGGGCTCAGTTTCTGCCAAAATATAATTAATGGTCTCACAGTGATACTAAGTGCTGTGAGAGTTCATTTTGAGATGAAACTTGGCCTGCAAGACCCATGTCCTGGACTTTAATTTTTGCAAATATGCTTTAGAATAGGATAATTATAATAACTCTTAACTAATCTTTTAAACGCATTTATATTTATTTGCCTATTTCTAGCAGAACTATACCTTTCAAAGCATGGGTCTCTATCACTTCCAGCACTGTAATTTGGAGTGGCTACTGTTGTTCAGTCCCTCATGCAAGGATCAAGGGGCAGGATTAAATGACAGGGTACAACTACAGGAAATTAAGCTAAATGCCAGGTTGGGTGCAAACAGGAATGGGATCCCTTCTCCTCACTTGCCCTCGGCTTGGTCAGCTGTAAGAAGCTCTTTGAGAGCAAATCTTTAAAGCCACAGGACAGAATGAGCCCCCCACCTCTGCATTGCTGCCTCACCGAGGGCCAGGCCGACAGAGTGCTTTAGGGGCACAAAAATGTCACTTTGAAGGCAGGGCAGGTCATTTTGGGGTCAGCGAGGGGCTGAAGTGCTGACACTGAGAGGTTTGGTGCCATGTGTAAGTCTGTCTGTCTGTGCCTGTGAAGTGTCTGGCTCAGCAACTCAGCTCCTGTCTGCTGCCTCTCTGATGAGCAGCAGAGTCACTGTATGGTGACAGCATTCTGGTTTTTGGAGCCTTCCCATGACCAGATGGCACAAAACCCCACTCTGCCACCACTGCAGTGGTACCCAGAGAGCTGAGGGTCTTCCCAAGCTGCTTGGAAACAGACCAACCCAAAATGTTACATTTCTGACACAGGCTACACTGCTTCCCTTCTGCATTTCTAAGTCAAAAAAACGGGGAAAACCACTTTAAGTTCTCTCTTTTAAGCCTACAAATAACTGCAAGCTAAGAGAAGTTTCAGCCCTGCTAAGGAGAGAGCTGAAGATTTCCCTGGCCAGGCAGAAAGCTCTCTGTAAGTTAGAATTAAACTACATCAGAGCAATTTACAAAAAGATAAACTCAGGCATTTAATTCCCTATCTGGAGAATTGGATACGGTAAAGAAGCTGAGATTAATCTGCATTTATCATCTCCTGGTATTAGGGCTGGCAAGGTAAACTGCTCTTATGTAATTGGACTAATAGCTGTGGTTTATTAACATCATTAAATCCTTGCTGCCTAGTAAACTTTCCTTTTATCTCACAACGCTGCTGCCTTATCTGCCCTGGAGAAAAGGACTGGTTTCCTGGAAGCACATTCTTCCACACCATGTGTGAATCAGGCATGGACACAGAGGAGTCAGGGGGCAGCCCTGGCTGTTTTAATGAGGAAGAAGCAGAGATTGCTGGGTTTGATGAGCCGGGTACCAGCTACTGCTGTGCTGCTGTACATGGGCTGGGATGGCTGCAAGCAATCCCTGACAGCACAGAAACCCCAAATCCACATAATGCTCGTTAATCTCGCAGAGAGAAAACACCGCTGTAACAAAGCAAAAGGGCAGCTTGATCTGCTTTGCCATAGGGTGTCTCAAAGCAAATGAAGATTTTGTATTTATTGGCTTCTTTGACTGTAAAGGATTACAAGGAGAAAGCACCTCCTCGTGTTGTGCCTCTGCCATCCTGATGAGTCTGCAGTTTGTCAGGCTGCAATTTGCACAGACTACATTACCAGAGGAGATGCTGCACAAGGAAGGAGGGCAGGGCACGCTCCGAGGCACTGGATGATGAGTAAGATGCAAGTAAATAAATAGAAATGGGAAAAGAAAACACAGGCCCAAGGAGTTCTTGCCTCACTTGATTTGCTGTTCGAGGTCTGGTGGATCTTTTTCTTTTCTAACCATTTGCCCTTGTAATTGGAGCAGTAATGGGTGAAAAGAAATCCTCAGCTCCTGCTGGTGCTGCCTCTGTTTTGCAGCTGTGACTCTCCTGCCAAGATAAAGCCTTCTAAATTCCCCGCACTTGAGTTTTGTTTTCTGTGAGTGCTGAATATTTACTTTCTCAACAAGGGATGCCGTATCAAGGGAACATCAGTATGGATAAGGTAAAGAAATTACATTATGTAGAAATTGAGGAACATGAAAATCAAAAAAACAGCTATGCAAGCCCTAAGTAGAAAGCAGAAGAAGAGAGGAGAAAAGCCTTCCTGATTGAAAGGATTGGAGTGTGTGTTTTAAAGAGAGGGGCCCACAAAGACCCAAAACACTGGAAAAGGAGTCGGGAGAGGAGATGACCATCAGCAGTAAATGTTTGCTGGTTTCCTTGTTGTGATTTATTCACCGAAGAGGTTGTCAAGTGTTGGAACGGACTGCTCAAGGAAGAGGTTCAAGGTGCAGTGGTGGATTTGGCAGAGCTGGGAAAATGGTTTGACTTCATAATCTTAGAGGTCTTTTCCTCTACCTACACAATCCTATGATTCTGTGATTTTCCTCTGTCTTAACAGTGAAGTCCAGGCACCAGACAATATCTTGTTAATGCTGATGTAAATTAGACACAAGAAGTGCAGTTGCATCAGTTATGTGGCCATGAAGCCTTGTTTTTGTTGACCACAATAATGACAAAAACATAATTATGGCCGTGTCAAAATAAGTGCCACTTACACCAGCCTTGTCAAAGTTTTTATGACACTTACTTCAATTAAAGGTTTGTCAGTGGAATTGCTGCCAGAACTTTCATTCTCTGAAACAGTCAATATTGATATAACATAAAAATGCCTCTGTCTATATGTTAATGCCTTCTCTCAACAGACAAAAAAAAAAAAAAAGAAGTGGATCATCCTGTTCTTCATCTGCTTTTCTACAAAGTTAATTTAAAGGCCTGAAATACAAGCAGCCCACTGAGATGAGCTTCTCTGATTCTCATCCTGGAGACTGACAAGGGTTTCAGAACATGAATGTGATGTCCTTCAGGACTTTGCTGAACTAGTGCCTAGCTGACAACATTTAAGCAGCCTGGCACTGTCAGGACTCAGACTTTGCAAACCAGAAGGCCAGAGGAAGAGGTGGGAGACAAAAGTCCCAATGATTCTCAGTGCTCTTTGCCTGATATCTGGAACAGCTCATCCTCTGTCTTTGGTCACTGGCCCTATGGGCCTGACACCGTGGTGCTGTGATGATATCTCCATTCAGAACTACTTCTTTCCAGAGCTCATGGCCTATACCTTCAGGGGATGTTAATTTCATATAACATGACCTTCAGTCCCAAAACTAGACTAATCAATTGTGCTCTTGTATCCCATTGGCGTAATAATAAATTAATACGTTGTCAAACTCATGTATTTGTTGTTGCAAGCTGTGGCAAAGGCCTAAATGCTATGGATGCCACATTAGAGGTGGCGTAAATTATTTTGCAGGCATTTTCTCTCCAATGTAGAAGACCTTTTCTTTCCATATATTCCTTTCACTAGCTATCAAGATTTTATAGATCAGTTTTACCTGGAGGAGGATATTTCTGTTTTGAACTAGTATCAAACTCCCCTCTTTCTCCCTGAACCCATCACTGATGGCAAATGTGTTTGTGAGCGGGCCTTTCAAGTCACCTGAGAGCTGCTACAGAACTGTGAGGAGCAAAGGCTGGGTTGAATCAGTGGGAAATTCTCTTTATTATGGGCAGCCCCTGGGGGTTCTGTGCATTTGTGTTTCTTCACTCGGTGCTCTCCATGTGCCACCTGCAGGCTGAAGCCACTGATATGGGACTGCTCCTAAGCTGCTCAAGGCCAGCCTTGAATTTCTTTTAATTCCTGAATATAAGCAAGGTCCAAAAGCTGCATCTGCCTGACAAATTCAGGTTCAAACCCAGGCTCCTTTTACTTTTGTCATTGTCTATGTGGATAGGATACAGAATTTTCCCTTTCTAGAAGGTGCAGGTTTGAATCAATCCAACTTTCTTCAGATCACAGCCCAGAGCAAGAATTCCAGTTTCAAGGCTGTGCACATTTGCATGGCTTTGTCTTTTGTGGGAAGGGAAGGGAAGGGAAGGGAAGGGAAGGGAA
>VXBU01003022.1:174848-231042 GCA_013400315.1 Bombycilla garrulus | reverse complement strand
AAATAAAAAAAAAAAAAAAAAAAAAAAAAAAAAGAGAGAGAAAAAAACCCCAAGCATATTATGCCTGCTGGGTTTTTGCTGTTACAATTCCACTTCCACCTCCACTATTAATAGGGCTCTGGGTGAAATTGGTTTCTTTGATGATAGAAAAAACAGTGATGTACTTCTAAAGGATTTTTTTTCCTTTCAGAAACTGTTATAAGCAGAGCAATTGTGTGGATGCAGTGGAAGGCAAATGTCAGAAACAGAGTGTGATTCCTTCCCTCACAAATCATTTAACGATGGCAGTGCCTGTGCAAATAGTCATCCAAAACCCGACTACCAGAGTAGCCCAAAATCCTTTGCTTCGTAGTACATCAGCGGTGTGGAGATGTAGATAGCAGAGCTTGGAAGGGCACAACAGATGAAGTGCAAAGGCCAGCTCACATCTGACACACACACAGCACACAGCACCTTCCTCTCAGAAGCTAAAGAAGCTGTTCTGAGTGTTACAGCTGATTTCCAGCTATGGCTTTGACTGTCACAAAAAGTGTGAATTTCATTCCTTACGGGTGGCAGAGGTTTGTTGACTGGAGACAGCTTTGAGGAACAGAGCACTTGAGTGTTTTGTATGTTGATGTTTCATGCCCGGGTAGAGAAGAGATGATAAAACCAGCACAAGTTTGGGTTTTACGCGCTGGATAAAAAGCACTAGAGAGGTTTCATTATTACTGTTCTTCAAAAGCTCTCCGTAGTGCGGCCTCATTGAATGCGATGCATTCAAGCCATCAGGAAAGAAGAGCTGTGATATTTCACACTTAGGGTAAGGAAATGAGTAAATGAGATACCACAGAGACACCTCTCTGTACCTGAGAGGCTCTAAATTGTCCTCACTGAACTGCTGCAAGGAGAGGGAATGTGAGAGAAAACCTACTCAGGGGGAAAAGGGGGAATGATAAGGACAGAGCACTCCACAGCCAGAGAGCATCCAGGTGCTCTGACAGGGCATCATCTCCCCTTTGCCAGGTGGCCCCTCGTTAAAATGATCAATGATCAAAGGGAGGCCAGATTACTGCTGTGTCTAACAACAATCTTCTACTGCATCCCCTCCTCCGTCTCTAGGAAAAAAAACATAAAAAGAAAAGGTTGTTTAGAAAGCTGAGAGCATCATGCACTGATTCCAAGGACCAAACATTGATTGTGAGTGATGCCGTTTGTTGACCACTGCCACTGGCAATACCTTCAATGCACTACTGGGTCCCTCAGAGCACCTTTCTCAGGTGCCTTGGGGATGCAGAGAACGCCTGAGGCTCGGCCTTGGAGTGAGGAGTGATGGACTGAGTGTGAGAGGACCCTAGGGATAAAGCAGAAATGTGTGGTCTCCCTGTGAGCAGCCTCTGCCTCCAAGAGCTTTGAGAAACCCCAGTTCTTCCCACAGCCTTTGCTGAGCCAGCTTAGCTCCCAGAACACAACAGCCTGCCTGGGACTGGATCTGTCCCTGTGAAGGGCTGCAGTCTGGCCTTCTGCCCTTACCTAGAACAAAATTAACTCTTCAGGACAGCTGCTGCAAACAGTGGGATCCTGGGATGGGAGCTCTGTAAATGAAGTTTGGAAGAGGGGTGTGGCATTTGTTAGTGCAGTAACATGAGAACAAATGAAACATATAAACAATTTATTCTCATTTGCCCTACAAAAAAGCCAGATCACCTGGTCAGTGCCAGAAGTATTTCTAGCAAAAGTAATATGGACAGTCCTAGGATTATCACTGTGCCTCTTTTAGAAAACACATTTGCTTCAATGCTTCTTTTTGTTGCCATGTTTAGAACAAGGAGGTGGTTTGGAAACAGAGGACATCCTGGTGCAAATGTAAGACCATGATTAGGCAAACCAGAGCACAGTTAAAGGTAGTTTTGGAGGATTGTATGTTTGATTGATCACTCTGGTAGGATTCTCCTGGGGAATGAGCTCAATGCTTGGACACAGATTTGATTTACTACCCAAATACAGCAAGTGCCTGCAGTCAGAGCACAATGGTTCACTTCCAGTGAAACAGAATCCAACACACATCTTGGGACTCTGGCTGGTGGCTCCAGAGATATTTCCTGACAAAAGTCTGCCTCAAATGCTTCATGCAAGATGTATGTGACAGGGAACAAGGTTTTCCTCAAATCTGTCAAAATTTTGGACCTGCATTCTGCAGGGAGATACATTGCTTGGTGCCAGTACTGAAACAAGTGTGACATTTGTATATCCCCCCCTCCAGCCTCTCTCTCTCTCTCTCTCTCTCTCATGTTGCCAAAGTATATGGGAAAGGTACTACAGGGAGAAGCTTTTTCCAAACAAATTTTCCAGATGCATCATCTTTACCACTCCAGCATGAATCCTTTCTGCTCAGCTGAGGCTGCACCACCATGTCTTCTCTCTCTGTTCACCCTGTGTTTATGTGTCTGGCCTACCAACAGCCTTGTTGCTCCTTGACCATGCTGAATGCTGCTGACTGACATGAAAATTAAGCAGAACTAAGTGAATTAAGCAGAATTAAGTGCTCCAAGTGCTTCCCAGCACAGAACCATTGCAAGGATACCAAGTAGGCCTCCAAGAACAGGGGTCAGTTTTCTCCCAGAGGCTGTGATCCCGTCAGGGGTTGTTCACACTGATGTGTTGCTTGCGTGGTGCTCACCAAGAGCACAGCAGGTGTTGGCTCTAGCTGCAGCCACAGAAGTAGCCCTTCTGTAAGGAGAATCTCCTCTGTGGCCTGGGTGATGCAGCAGGGAGGAGGCAGCAGACGAAATCTCTTCTGAGGGCCTCCTTGGCCTTGGTGCAGCATGGCAGTAGGAAGACTGTTCCCTCCTCGTGCAGCTGGGCAGTGTAAAGATGTGATGAGATGTGATGTGATGGTGTCTTGGCACGACAGCACTGCAGGGCTTCAGCTGTGCAAGGTGTGGCTGCTGCCAGGGGGAAGGCAGGTATGCCAAAGGATGTGCCCAAAGGCATCCCAAGGGATGGGCACTGTGTCGCAGGATCCGCCTCCAGGGGCTGGCTGGTGCTGGGAGGGAGGGAAAAGAGTCAAGGGTTCAACATTGTTTATTTCTAGAGTTCAGTGTTGTTTATTTCCACATGGTTTGTTTCAGGAATTTCTGCAGTGGCATCCCTCATGTATCCTTCAGATAACTCTTGCTATTGAATGATGTCAGTCACACAGGATCCAAGATCATCTTATTTCTTGTCAATACCAAGCTGTTACAGCCCAAATTACATAAAGGATTTGAGACTTCAGGAATCAAATAATGAAATCATTGTGATGGGTGAACACTGCGTTCAGGTCACGTCTCTGAAGGTCTAACATTGATTTTAAATTCTGTAGCCCGTGCCTCCTGCTTGGGCCTGGCAGGATGAGATGCTGAGGCTGCTGAAAACCCCCACTGGAGACATAAACAGCAGCATGAGTGCCCGAAAGAAGGGAGGCAACCTCCTGGAGGAGGGTGGGAGAGGGCTGGCACAGAAATAGAAGACCCTGTTCTCAACAAATGACATCAAAGTGCAGAGCAAAAGTGCCTTTCCTTCACCAAAATACCCTCTGAATGTCCTGTGTGAGCACAGGTAAAAGCCTTTTGTAGAGCACACTTTCTTGAATCACAAAATCCCTTCTAAACACAAATTTTATTCAGGAAGGTTTTCCATAACACCTTTGATAATGGGAAGTTGTTTACCTGAGTGCTGGCAAGCATCCATTCTCTCCAGAACTTTTCAAATGGCAGTAAGGTGGAGTTTGGGGAGAGGTTGTGGGGGATTTTTTCCCTTCTTTTCTTTTTTTCCCCTCAGGGAGAAACTGCTCTTGCAGCAACCAACACAGTCACTCCTGCTCAGTCTGCTACACTTCCTGAGGCCAGTGGTTAGCAGGACATTTGGTTACACAACAGATGATTTGAATACTCTTATTTGAAGGGCAAATAGTCATGATTATCTTTTTGTAGACACAGAGAATATTTTAAAGAAGAATTTTGGTCTGTCTTCTGTGTAGTGCCAAATAAAGGATGTACAGAATGTAGGATCCCTGTAGGTACAAAATTGTTCTTTTATGTTTTAACACTATTATACTTAGAATTCACCTTGTTTTTCCTTTTCTCATTTTTTCACTGTTTTTGTTCTCTTAGCTGGTATCAAGAGAGGATATATTGCTGCAAGTAAAATAAAAGCTTTTGTCTAGGACTTCTCCATGCTGTAAAATTACAGTTCTGTAAGCCCAAGTGACAGTTAGGTAAGGGACTCAAATAACCAGTTAATGAGCAATTCTTCACTAAACTCACTGCAGGAAGAGCGTAAAGTTCACTTGGTTTCCCTGTCCTTCACTGATGAATTCTCTTTTGATTAAAGTTTTCATTTTCTGTTAGTCTAAATTTCTGTGGTTGTGTTTTTAAATTCCTGGTATCACAGTTGACATAGAAAAACGAACATAATTTCATGGTTGCATTTTATAGTTCACACAATTCATATATGACAAAGAGAAGTGGGCAACGGAACAAAGTTGAGCTGGAGACCAGTAACCTCAGTCCTGTCTGACATCTTCGTTCCAGGTCCGGATGATGGGGCAGAGTTTGTCCTCAGCGAGGATGCCAATGACAGCAGACTGGGAGGAGAGGCTGATATGCCAGAGCCGTGCTGCTGGGGCTGAACATGAGCCAGCAAAGTGTCCTTGTGCCAGAGAAGGCTGACAGGACTCGGGGCTGCACCCAGAGGGTGATGCCAGCAGGTCAGGGGAGGAGATTCTTCCCCCTCGCTCAAGCTCTGCTGAGGCCACACGTGAAGCACTAGGTGCAGTTCTGGGCTCCCGAGAGCTAAACACAGACATTCTGGAGGGAGTCCAAGTGCCATCCAGAGGTCTCTTCCAGCCTCAGCCATCCTGGGATTCCATGATTAAGCTGCATGTTATGAACTATAACGGAGATTTTCAAGATACACACTGCCCCTACTCCAACGTGCTTCCAAAGGACATAAAAACTAAATCATCTTGCTGTAATCATCTACCGTTCTGTCACTATTGTATGAAAATTTTTAAGAAATAATAGCAGAGAGGTTTCTTAAAATATTCATAGTCATAGAATCATAGCAACATAGAATATCCCGAGTTGGAAGGCACCCACCAGGATTTCTTCAGTGAGTCCAACTCCTCACAGACAGCCCTGAGAGTCACACCATGTGCCCAAGAGCATTGTCCAGATGCCTCTTGAATCCTGGCAGGCTTGGGGCTGTGAGCACATCCCTGGGAGTCCTTTTACTGCTGAAGCCACCTTGCCACAGGGAAGGCCCTGGTTCAAAATCACCTTGTGATCAGCTCTACGAAGATCAGAATTCTCACTAATGGATTTATGCCTTTAAACTCCAGCCCAGATGCATCCCCTGTGACCATTGCAGCGGAGAGGGAAGCTGTGGATTGTCATTGCATGCCTTGTGCTTCTGACAGCAGTGGTCCCACGCTGCTCTTTAGCATCTGGAGGCAAAACTGAGCACAGCTCAGCCGTTTGAGGCTGTAGTACCACTGTGCACTGAGTGTGTGTTACTGCTGTGATGCTCCTTTCCAGGAAAGTGGAAAGCACAGAGGGAGTGGATCTGCTCCATGAGTCACTTGGCAGGTTCCTGCAGGCCAAGCAAAACGCAGAGCTTTAGCTAAGAGCTGCTATTATGGGAAATATGGAATGTGACAGTTGTTTGGGTTGGAAGCTTCTCCAGTGACTCGGGGCCTAGTTCACCCAGGAGTGTGCGAGCTGCTAAACACTCCCAGGAAAGCGAGGCTGGAATGTTTCATGCCTTTATGGTCAGGTGGTTGTCTGCCACAGAGCTTGGTAAATCTGTCTTTGCTGCCACGGGCATCCAGTTGTTTCTCTCTCTTCCTCCTGCCCCTTCTTATTAACATTTTCATAAGGTTTCTTCTTTTTTCCCCAAAGAGAGTTTGCAAGAAATGAGCAAATGCTTATGTTGCTGTTTTTCATCTATTTATTTTGGCTGTTTGTTTTTGCTCTGCTTTGGAGAGACTGTGGTGCATAAATAAGCTATGACCTGTCATCCCAAAGGGAGGGAATGGTAGACTGTGCATGGAAAATCCTCTCTGGTTTTCTTCTTGTCATTTCAGTAATGACATCATAGTAAATGATCAGACTTTCTCCTGGAAGAAAGTTTGGTGTACTTCCTTTTAATCATGCAAGGTGTACATGCTCAGACCTTCACAGTAAACCTGAAACCAAATTGGAACATGTATTTTTAAGTCCTTCAAGGTCTATATCATGCCCGTTGAAAGAACTAATTAAGGTTTAATTTCACTGTAGTTTTCAGATATGAGGCAATCACTGTCTCCTGCCCTGCTGATAAGGGCTGCAGCAACAAAGACTAACACTGCAAGTGCTAATTTAAAGACAGAAAAGGGAGGTGAAAGGAAAAAATTTCCCCATTTGAAATGAAACAATTATAAAGCTACAGTGCCTTTCCTGCTGTGACAACCAATGGTAAAAAAAAAATAAATGAGAGATATCCTTAATCCATAGTTTTCGCTGTCATTTAGGGGTGAAATATTTTAATTGATTTTATGTGGGTTTTTTTAATAGGGGTTTTATTTTTTCCTTTTTGTGTGTGCGTGTTTTGAGGTGGGTTTTTTACCTTGCTTAGGCTAAGGGAGGGAAACTAGAAGTAGAGGCAACAGATACAAAAGCAGAAATTTCCCTCCCGCTGCCCAGCTGGTTATTTTAGCACTCACCTGTGAGCGCCCTCCACTGCAGAAGGGACGCCTTTCAGAAGCCACACATAAATGTTTCCTTGAGCAGCTCTGCAGCAGAGGCTCAGCTATCAGGTTTCCAGAAGCTGCAGTTAAGCAGGATGTCTGGTGTGAGATGATTTCTTGACACAGATCACTATCAGTGAGAAGCTCAGCCAAAAATCACTTCTTTCATTTCACACAGGACAGGGAATGGAGGCAGGGCTAGAAATGAAGTAAAGCACTGTAGCTAAATTCAGCAAATTCAAATGGGAGCAACTTGCTGACTTGATATGAGATAAATCCCACCCATGGTGTCCATCAAATGCTCACTGAACCAGAGAGACGTGCTTTGCATCCTCTTATCCCATTAATTTCTAGCAGATTGTAGGTGTTGTTTGTGACAGTAGAGTATGAAACATCTTTAGGCACATATGTGACTTAAATTGACAATGTGCTTTTAATGTTTGTTTTGGAATAGGCTTATTCACAGTCTGCCATGCTCCACGCAGTGGATGAAAGGCAGGAGCTGAAAACCCTACTATTATTTACAGGATGGCAAAGGATTCTCTCTGTGCTCTAAGTTAAAAACATTATGGAAAGAAAAAGAATGGGGGAAAGGGGATGGGAGGGTGGAGGGGGAGAGGGAGTGGAGAATAACAAGAGGAATGAAAGGATCCCAAGACAAATTGTATTATGGAAACTGAACTCTGTCATTTACCTTCCTTTGAACCCAACATTCCCAGCAATGCAGTTCAAGGTCCTGTGCCTCATTGACAGCTTCTTGATGTTTTTTAGATCCGGTTCTGGAGGGAGGTGGCTGTGACCAAGCACCGGTGGGGAACTGCCAGGACCTCCAGCCCTGCAAAAGCAGGGATCCAAGCTGTTCCCAGTGACCCCACTGCTGGGAAGGCTGGGAAGGCCAGTGGATATCAAGCACCAGGTCCTTGATATGTTAAATCCGTGCTCTGGCTTTTCCCCTTCAGTGTGAGGCCTGTGCAGGCTCAGAGACACCCTTGGCTTCGTGCAACACACAGGGTTTCAAAGCAGAGCCTGGCCTTAGCTGAGGCTGTTTGTGAACCCTGGAAGAAACAGTCCTGGCAAGGTTATCTGCCTTGTCCTGGTGACCCCACCCCTTTGGGATGCATCGTGTTGTGCATTCTTCAGGGACATATGATTGCTTCTTTGCTTTGAAGCTAATGTATTATTTCCATCCCCAAAATTCACACATTTTCTACTTGGTAGGAGGAAGGACTGCAGCTCAGATTGTGGCCAGATAGAATCACAGAATCACAGAATCATAGATTGGCTTGGGTTGGAAGAGACCTTAAAGGTCACCTAGTTTCAACACCTCTGCCATGGACAAGGGACACCTTTCACTAGAACAGATTACTCAGAATTGCATCCAGGCTTGTCTTGAACACTTCCAGAGATGGGGCATCCACAAATTCTCTGGGCAACCTGTTCCAGTACTTCACCACTCTCAAAGTAAAGAGTTTCTTCCTATTGTTTAATTTTAACCTGCCCTCCTTCAGTTTAAATCCATTCCCCCTTGTCCTGTCACTGCACACCCCTCTGAGACGTCCCTCTCCACTGTTCTTGCAATTACCCTGGAGCTCAAAGGGAAAACATTGTTTCAAACTAAAGCAGGTATGAGATGTAGACAGGATGCTCAGCAACTTTAGTCATACCCCAGGCAGGAATTTCCACTTATAAGTCTTACACAAAAAGTCTATAGGAACTTGCACCTGGGAGCTGGGAAGGAGAGGAGCTTGGGGAATTTCATCTGAGATTGGAGCTGCGTCTTTCCAGGAGGATCCCCAGAGTTGGGCTGCCAGGAGAGGATGGGTTTTGTCAGTCTGGCTGCCTCCTGTTGTCCCACAAAAAGGGCACTGGGACCCCCCACAGCCCACCCAGCTGCCAGCACAGCCCCGACAATGCAAGACGCACAAGGGACACTTCGGGCACACCAAGGGACGCACTCTGCACACACTGCGATGTTATGGCAGGAAACCAAAGGGATCCCTGCAGAGCCTGCTGAAAGCTTTCCACATCTGCAGTTTGGGGGTGGTCACCAAAATGAGGGGGTTTCAAGGAAAAATAAATTTCTTATCGACAGCTTGTTTGTCACACTCATGGTCATACGAAGCACATCAGTCTCAGCCAAAAATATTGTGTACCCTTCTGAACAGGGAAAAGGCTTATATTTCCTAAGAGAAAAAAGAAAAGTGACGTGTCAGGGCAATCAATTCACACAAATCAGGGCTTTTAATTTCAATTCCAACTAGGGCAATCAATTCACACAAATCAGAGCTTTTAATTTCCATTCCAGCCAAACCTTTGTACATGTGTGTGCATTCTAGTTAGCCTGAACTGCAATACAAAGACACTTTGAACCTCAGAAAATAGAGTTCTGCCTATATTATTACAAGAAAACTGCATTTTCACAGTTTCAAAAATTTTCTATCATTATTCTGAGCAAATATTTGTATTGAAACCCATAATTTGGATTTAAATGAATATGAATTTACTGACAGGAAATATTAAATTTGCAGTCAGCCATAATGCAAAGCTTAGCTGTAACTCATTGTTCTGGTATCCATATATTAGAGACCAGTATTTGACCTTCCTTTGAATCTTGGCAAATCACACCTTTAGTCAGGCATTACAGGAGGGGAGTAAGACAGGGAAAGCACACTCCATGCCCTCTTCTCCAATTTAAAACTAAGCTTACATTTTAGAATAATAAATTTAAACTAGAAGCTAAAGTGTGTATCAAGACCTAACGGCCTATTAAGATTAATTTAAACCAAACAGATTATTTAAAAAAATCTAATTTCTCCATTACAAAAAATCCATGCAACCACTCCATAAATAAATACAAATTTACCCTGGCATCATCTGAAAGAGCCCCTCCCTCAGGCTGGCTTCTTGTCACAGCCAAATGCTTAATAGGTTGTGGCTGGAAAATCCCAGGGAAAGCTGGAGATTTTTATGAGATGAGCACTGATTGTGCAGGAGCCTGCAGCTATTGCTGACCTGCCTCTTTCACAGAAAGAGGATTATTACACAAAAGAGTGCTAGAGATACTGTATGAAAAACACATTTTAATTTCCTTCTCAGCAAGAGAAGATGGAGAGAAGGGAAATGGGAACAGGCAGAGGAGCTACTTCTGCAAGTGTTCTGGGGGGAGGGATTCCTTTAATAGTATTATTATTATTATTGGTGTTACTTGGAAAATTCTTTGGAGGGTCTTTTATGGATGCACTTGAACAGATCCCTGGTCCAACAGTCTTCTTTTGTTCCCTCCAAACATACAGAGCTGGTCTTTTGCGTACGTAAACCCACACATTCTCCCATAAGCATATATATTTTTCTGGCTTTTCCCCATTGTTTCCCTTCTGCCACTCCCTCCTTACCTATTAGAGAGATTGGACTAAAGAAAACCACTACTTGTCTTGCTAATTACAGTGCGCATGGAGGCTCGTCCGCCTGGGCTTTTCTCCTAATTGTTGGCTGTCATGGGGGGACCGTTCTTGCGTTCGGAGTCAGGGAGCTCCCGCCTTCCCACCTCACCCCAGCGGGAGCGCAGTGCCTTGGCCCCAATGCCTTTGTTAGGCGCTCTCTCCTTTCGCTCGGCTGTCGCTGACAGCCGCATTCACCTGGCCACGCAGCTGCTTCTGCTCTCCCGTTCCCCGCCTCAGGTTCCTGCCCAGGTTCCCCTCCATCCCCCTCCAGCCCGGCTGATGTTGCGCTTCGAGCGCTTGTTCGCCTGTATCCATGACAACGCGGGTGACATCAGCACGAGGGCTCAGCATCACCGCGAGGACTCCAAAGCAATTAAATGCTGATAACGCCTTTTTTAATTGCAGTTGAAATGTTTCTGGAACCAAAAAAAAAGAAAAAAAAATTTAAAAAATATAATAAAAAGAGGGGTGGATGGGAGAGGAAGTGTAGAAGGTGGAGGAAGATCCCTCGTTCCTTGCTGGCTGTCTTTGTAGTGTCAACACTGCGCTGTCCCTAGGCACCGCAGCGGCCTTGCCTGCTGTCAGAAATACCCTTTCCTACCCCTGGAACAATCGTCGGCATCCTCAGCACCACTGCGACCAGCTGGAAATGTTAGGGTGGCCGCCGGTGTCCGATGTGCTGTTGAGAGGAGCAGAGGGGTGACGCCCCTGCTGTCCCAAGTGCCATTCAATCAGGCAGGGACGCACACAGCTCTCCTCGGGCCAGACTCCACCCTCACCTCTCACAAAGGGGCTGAGCAAGACCCTGGGCACGGAGCACACCTGGCCTCGGCCATAGTGATGCTGCTGCAGGTAAAAAAGTAGGCGGGTGTGCTGCTGGGATGTCACCTCTGTCCCCCCGCAGGAGGCTCCATACAGACACACAGGCACAACCTGAGCTGTGCTTACCTGTCTCTCCTTCCCGTGCTCACCCTGGCCAGGATTAGCTCAGGAAGAGCTGCCCAGAGCAGGACAGCCCCCACAGGGACTCTGCAATGCGGGGCTGGTGACCCGTGTCAGATCTTTTGGGGCCGCAGCACTCAGCAGGGCAGAGCTGCTGCCTTGGAGCACAGAACAGTCCCAATGCTTCATCCTCCCCTACACAGGCAACTTTTCCAAACAGAAATTTCCTAGGCATGGAGCAGGGAGAAAAAAATAACTTCCACCTAATCAGATTTGTGTGGGAGCCTGACTCGCCTGCTGGCAATTGGCATTACCAATGTAGGTCAGGACAACCAGAGGCTCTCAGCAGCAGCCTCCCGGCAGTGGGGGAGCAATCACTTCCCCCAACCCTCATTCCCACTTTAAAGCCTTCTCCTCAAACTTCCCCTCTCACACCAAGCCAAGAGCTTGGGGTTCTCTCTGCACCTTTGGGGCTGCCCTTCACCCACGGCCTGGGGAGCAGATACATCCCTTATCTACTGCTCACTTCTCCAAAGCCCTTGGGGAGTGACTCTTTTGCACCAAGTAAGCTTTTCTGCAAAGGGAAGGGCACATAATCTCATCACCTGGCAGCTCTGAGAGCTTTGGACTACAGAGAACCCATTTGTCAGTCTTTCACCACACCAGACTAGTTTTAGCTTCAGTTCTTTGTCAGCAATTCAGACAACAAATTCACTCCTCGTAAGAAACAGTTGCTCATGCTCTGTGATGTTACTCTGTATCAGATGAGCTTCAGACTATCCTGGTTCCCAATTTTCTCAGGGAGTAGGTCTTCAATATCCTACAGAACTCTCTTCCTCTGGGAAAAGGGCCTCTGAAGCTGCTGGTCCCAAGCATGAGGTGAGATTGAATGCAGGGATAAACCTCTCTTGGCTGCTGGGGAGGGAGGTCTGGACTCATTATCAAGAATCTCAGAAGACATAAATCTTACAATCCTCATCTGAGAGGTGAATCCTGCTTGCTGGACAGGGCTGCCCTTGTGCTGCAACGACAAATATCACACGGGAAAGAAAAGGTAGAGGCCCAAACAAGGAAAATAAGGAAGGAAAAAAGGCAGAAGTTTGGGTGAGAAATAGGAAGACAGACCAAAGAATAGAAGCAAAAATTATAATGGAAAAAATGTGTCCTGTTACACTTGGGAAGAAAGCAAGCAAGGGGGAATAGTAAACTTTGAAGCTGGTCTTCAGGGCTTCCCTCTCACAGTGGGAAGTTCGGTGTGAGGACCTGGTATCTCTGGTGTCACACCTCAGATTATATGGGACGAGTAGACAATTAAATCACTTGAGTAAGATCAGCTGCCCCACTCATCTTTAAGAAATGTAATGGTTACAGCCACTGCTAGGGATGCTGCTGCAATGTTATTTCATGGTTTAATGTAGTTACTGCCATTTATCTCTGCAAAGGGCTTGGTCATCTATCACTGGTATGTGGCACCATGGCTTGGAGTTAGTTACTGACAAAGATGTTGAATCATTTATTTTTATAATAATGATAAAATTTTAGCCTAAAGAAAAGCAGCCAATTCATGTTATGATCTTTGATGTTAATCCATATGGATTGATAATAGTTTTTTTAATCTTATTTGTGTGAATTCCTTTCCCCTATTAGGAATGTAGCTGCAATGCCTGGCTGACAGTCTTTTAAGTGAATCATGAACTGATTTAAATAGAGTTTTGGACTAGTTGCCCTTTGTGCTCCATAGTCCTATAAATTAGGGAAGGTGTTAGGGGAAGACTACTGTGGACAGAATAAATGTTTAAATCCTTAGCTGGTTTGCCACTTTCTCTGTAAATGTTATTCCAACACCTTATTTCTGAATTTACAAAAATAAGTAAAGCAGTAGAAGAGTATCCACCCACAGCTACAGATGTTGTTGAGAATTTTTGAAATGTACTGAGGGAGGATCATCAGCTAGACGGGGCAAAAATATATATGCCCAGTGAAAAGTCAGAAGAAAATATAAAAAGGAAACTTTATTTTTTTTAACGTTCTCATATTCTGGGAAAACCCAGCATAGCATCCCCAACCCATGATGCACCACAGGTGCTAGCTGAGTGATTGAGGATGGAATGACTGGATGGAATCTTACATGGAAAAGGTTTGTACTTGCTTAGTTTTAGCTGGAGAGAGGGAAGGATGCCACTCTCTTAGTCCTGGAGGCAGGAGAAGAAGGCCAGTGGGGATTCAGGCTTCTGTGACATGAGTGGAGACTTGTTCTGAAGGGCAGCTGCTTTAACTGTGAGGAAGGAGGTGACTTGAGGAGAGATGAGGCCTCCGTGCCTTTCCTTAGGCTGAGGTGGAAGGGAGGACAGCCAGCTCCCCTGCAGAAAAGCTCCTCTCTCTGAGCTGCTTGCTCAGTGTTTTCCCTTCTGTCACCTGAGGAGAGTTTCACCTCAGATCCACCCAGGAGAGGCCCTAAGCAGGGCTTCAGCTGTTGCTGGAACTGGCAGGATGAAGGCTGAACTTGCCATGCAGATTCCAGCTCAGATCCTGCCCCCAAATTTTGTGGGTTTTTTTCCAGCTGACTGGGCCTGCAGCACACCCTGAAGGAGCAGCTGTGTCCCTGGGTAACTGGACTGCCCAAACCACAGCACCCTTCCTGCAGTGTCAGCTTCCCCAATCTTCCCATTGACCATTTACTGCTGAAGTTCGGGGTAAAACTGTGGATGACTTCCCCAGGGAGCAGGAGCAGCCCTGTCAGCATTCCCTGCCTCTGCTCACTGGCAGCTCTGGGTGTCACATCATCTCCTCACTGCGGGCACCCAGTGGCCCATCCTGCAGGATACATCCTCTGCATTTTGAGCAGCTGGATTCTGTGTGCTCAGGCTGTTCTCTGGCAGGCTGTCTCATGGCATCCCTTCTGCATTTCAGCCTGTGAAACCCTGCAAATTTCAATCAGCAGAAGTGCTGGCTGAAACTTATGATTTGTTCCAGGCAGGAAACGGCTGGAAGTGTGAGCTTAGAAATCCACCAGAGCCTTCATGTGAATCCTGCAGAGCTATGCCAGGAGTTGATAAAAAATGAATGTCTAAAATTAATTCCCAAATGCAAAAGTGAGTATCTAAACTAGCAGACTGACTTTGGGAATTGTTGCCTTCTTAGACTGTGTGAAACCAAGACAACTTGTTTATGTGGTTCAAGATGGGCTCAAAAATCCAGTTTTTGGTACCCAAATCCGAAAAATCTCATTTTAAAGCCTATTTAGGTGTCTTTGTACACTTAGCAATCTATTCAAGATGATGCTAACTTGAGATGTTGCAGAGCTTACTTGTGCAGTACCGGGAGTGAAATCAAAGCAGCAGATGTCCTTGCTGCATTTCCACCACAGCACACCAGTCCTTCCCGGCCCCTCAGCAGAAGAAAGCTAGTCATATAAAGAGAATGGCAGCTGGACACCACATGTGTCACCTGCCCCACATGGCATACTCCAGGCCCATCCTCCTTCCTGGAAATCCCAGATGGCCTCAAGCAGCATAATTAAATGATTTAAATCCCACCTTGGATGCTGCGTACTACTGGCCTGGCTGCTCGACCGACCATCTTGGCATAGAGATGGGAGAGGACTTTTTACTTTCAAAGCTACACTTGATTTAAGGAGCATTTCTGCAGAGGAGCACACGATGGATGCCCCTGGTATCTCCTCACAGCACATTTCACCCCCATCCCCACTCAGCCCCGAGCTGGGGCACCCAGTGGGGCCATGTAGACTCCCTGGGCCCCCTGACAAAGTACCAATCTCAGAGCTGGGGCATGCAGGCAACAAAAATGCTCTGCTTTTGTTTATGCATCGTTTCCATCAGATGGAGACATGGATTGAGAGATTAACCAGCCCCGGTAATGGCCATGCCTGTCGCATTCGACTGCTGGGAATTAGCTTGTCATTCTGCGCCTGCTTTACAAATGGAGGGAAAATGGTCTAGTCTCCATTCAGCTGTGCCACTTCTCACCCCAGAATTGCCTTTGCAGCTCGTGTTTGAGCTGCAAGCATATATTTTCCTCTTTCCTCATTACACTTCCAGCTCTCTCAAATATTAAATAGCAGGTGCTTAGAATAAAACATATTATTCTGACAAACATTTTCATCATGAGCTAAATTGGCACATACTAACTGCTTTAAAACACTTACCGAGTAATTGAATACAGCAGTACAGGTTACTATGCAGATGTCTGTCTCTAATAGTTTACGATTACACACATTTCCCTCCTAAAGGGAGAGACGGTTCTACAAGTAGCAAAAAACCCCAAAAAAACGAGACAAGAAGGAAAAAGAACATAGAGCCCTCATGCTACTCCCATAGGATATTCTTAATAAAACAGATGGTTGTATTTTGCAGAAGCTTTTGAAGAAAACTTTAAAGAACTATGCAAATTTTTGCCATTGCTTTTTTTGGTTTGCATATTTCTCCTCAGTTTCCTTCTCTATCACACATGATTGCAAATCTGTTTGAACCTATAAATAGCTTTCTTGTTGTAAGCAAAGAGGTTTGTAACAGCAAGATACATGTTCCAGTGATGGGGGGAAGGAGGAAATTGTTATCATTATTCTTTCTTTTAGGAAATTCTAGATTGTTACATTCAGTTCCTTACATTTGGTTAACACATCAGATCGAAACCATAATCTCTGCCCCAAGGAATTTACAGGCTCAAAGGGACACCTTCAAACTGTAAATTACATTCCTGTCTGAAATGGCTTTACCCACAGTTTTGACAGGTAGCACTTTTTTTCCAGAGGGAAAAAGCAAAGGGGAAGCTCTCTCATCATCCATAATGATTACCTCCAAGAGTGTGCTGCTTTATCCTCTAGTCCATCTACTTTAAAATTCTTAGGAAAAGGTGACCAGTGCACATGCCCAACCCTTTCCTGCTGTGGGGGAGAGAAACACCCCCGGCCTCTACACAGAGACAAGAGCTGGGAATCACTGCTGGGGTCTGTACACCTACTCCCAGAGGGAAGATGAGCACTTTTAGGGGAGCTTCAGAGCTGGGCTCAGTGATCCTTGTGGGTTCCTTCCAACTCAAAATATTCTGTGATTCTGTCATTCTGATTTGCGTCCTGCAGACCAGCCAGCCCTGCTTGCAGCAAGCCTTGCCACATAGCATTGGGGTTGGAAGAGCAGCTATCCCAAACCCTTTATCACCTTTGGGATAGCTGCTCTTGACCATGAATCCACCTCCTCCAGGACCACTGCAGTTTGTGGCCATGCCTTCCCGAAACAAAAACAACCAGCACCATTTTTATGGAATGGTGCTGGCAATAAATATCTCTGCTTTTCCCAGGCTTTTGTTTTGTTTTATCTGTTGAATACCTGTTAGATAAAGCAAATCAGACCTATTAAAGCTCTTCTTTATCTTTGTATATTGGCAAATGCTGTTGAATCCCACATTAGTTTCTAACTGTGCAAACAATTTTGGTTTTGGTATTCTGTTTAACGAAACAATCAACCAGTAACAGCATGTACTGGAGTGTTGCTGTTCTGTAATTTAGCAGTGCTAAATGGGATTCAGAAGCTGATGATGCAGCCTTTTGCAATAGATGATTTAGTATTTTAATGCTTTTTCTGCTACTCCTTTGTATAAGGAATAACAGGAAACGGCAGTGACATATCAGAACCTGCAAACTGCTTAAGCTAAGGGCCACTGGAGTGTGACTAATTGCCAGATATTACTATGCCAGGTCTGTCACGTCAAGATAGAATAAATTAGATGTCCATCATCGCAGGATGAGCTATAGACTCATTAGAAAGTACTGTCTCAGTGCAAGGGACACAACAGTGTAGGACACGTTTAGCTTGGCTTGTTTTTATCTCCCAGTGTGTAAACAACCTATGCCTGCTTTCCTCCAGAAAGGATAATTATTCTTAGATGAGAAACATGAGATTTTTGCTAGCCTGGGACAGTATTTGTGGCACAAGTAATCGACATTAATAAATCCTTTGTTTGTCAATACTTTAACCTTATTAAGGTGCCTTCAATATTGATGATGGATCAGGCTGCTCTATCCTATGCCTTCAGGTACCTTTCAGTCTGTGTAAATCTTGATGCTGTATGTTGAGGATGATCCAGTCACATCCCCAAAATGCTGGCAGTGTTTGAGATCTAACCTATCAGCAGCCTCGAAGCTGAGTCTCTGCTCAATGCTGTTAAAACTTGTTCAATCTACTTCCTACAAGGCTCCTGAGAAGGAGCCATCCCCTCCACACTTCAGAGCTCCCTATTTTGTCAAAAATCAACAAGTGAGAGCAGTGTTTGCAGCCCATAAAAAAGCCTGTTGTGAAGATATCTGACTTATTGATTGTTTGACAGTCCTTCAGATCAAGTGGCCACTTGAGGTGACACCTTATAGCCACGTGGTCCGTACTTTTCTGTAGGTATTTACCAGATTACTAAGACTAACTCTAGATGTGGAATTGGCTTGATATTTGCAGAGCACCCATGAAGATAAGAGAAATGAAAGGAGATTGACAGTCATGAAAACTGGGTACCATGCTCAGGTATCCATAGCTGGAGAGCAGTATTTGGCAAAACAGAGAGACTGTTCTGGCAAAAAACATTCAGGTGAGATTGCATGCAACATTCACATCCAGGAGAGGGAAATTCAGGCTGGAGCTTTGAGAGAATTTTGGCAAAGCATGTGGTTTTCAGAGAGAATCTTCTCCTTATGGAAGGATTGAAGAAATCATCATCATCAGAATACAAGATAAACAAGACTCTGTTTATTTATCCTGACCTGCCACATGCTGAGAAAAAATGTGCAGGGGCAACTAATTTCCATTCCCTGGGGTATAAATTGGTACAGGTGCAGTGAAGTCCATGATTTTTCAGTTGTTGAAGAAAACCCTGTGACAGGTAGTCAGTGGTGGTGAACACCCTTCCAACTCAGCACAACCAGTAATGCCCATAGGAATGAATGTTACCCTTGAGAATGTGTGATTTGCTTGTAGATGCTCCCAAAAACCCAGGACACAAAAAGATAGCCTTCCTTTTTCTTTAAGAATGAAGGTGGAAGTAAAATGGTCGGCCTCACAGCATAAGTTGTTCCAAAATAGCCTGTTACAATTCATTTGAGACTAAACAGTGAACTTTGAAGCTGACCCTGCCTTGACAGAACAGCCCTGTACAAGAGCAGGGTTTCCTGACATCTTTCAGAATAGACTGAGAACAGGCCATAAGGAATAACTGCATCTTCCTGTGCAGGCTTTTATACTTTTTCTAATGTCCACAGAGGCCGTCAGTTGGTCTCTGCCCATTGACATCAAGCTAGTCCTAGGAGTGATGTGTTAAATCTGTCTATGAAAAGGACAATAGAATGGCAGTGAGCGTTACTGAGGGGAAATTCAATTTGGCTTGGAGCAGAAGAAGCATCCTGACCAGGCCAGACAAACTGTTATAAGTGCAGTTAAAGATATATTGCTGGAGTAACAGCTGTATCAGAAAAGGAAGGAATTTTCTTGTGCCAGGAATTAGAAGGTCTTTCAGAGGGCAGACAGCTCGCCTTAAGCCACTCAACAAGAAATGCTGGATTCAGAACTGAACTCACAAATATTTCCTCTGAGCTGGTCATTAAGACCTTAAGAGTCTGTCTTGCCAGTGGATGAGTCAATAATTAATATTCCTATTACTGGAATATTTAAAGACTAATATATCAGAGGATTAACTAGCATTGTGAAAGGAAACATGAACAAGCTAATTCTTACCTTCGTGGCCTAATACAAACTGTAAATGACTCCATACTTTGATTTAGATTTCCCTCTGGAGCTGATTTACCCCACCATCCTCTGCTGATGCTCTGTGTTGTCCCAGCCACCTTCTGAATAAAATTGCAAAGGCTTGGCTGAGAAACACCAGAATCTAGTGCTACATCAAGTGTCTGAAATCATCCATTTGGTTTTCACTGCTGCTGTGGGGGGCACACATCTGAATGCTCTCTGTCATAACTGCTGGACCTTTGCAGATGTTTTGGATACAGCTGTTTTGGTTGCAGAACTGAGTCCCTATTGTACTGCTTTTGCCAAATCCTCTCCTCTGCTCCAGCCCACAAATTCTTGTCTTTGTCTCAGCCACTTTTCTGTGCCTGGAAGACTTCTGGGTCCAGTGCCTTGTCAACCTGTGCAACTTCTTACTGCCTAATTATCTGTTCTAGTATAATCATGAAACCTTTTAACATTTTTCTTTCTCTCCAAGGAAAATAGACCTCAATCACTGGAAAATGACCTTCAGCTTCTATTGCGAACAATGAAACAAAAATCTTTCTGAGTAATATCAGTTTCATCTGTACTTTTCCATTGTCATGCCTTGAAGTCTCATTAGTTGCTGGAAATTTCTTGGGGTTTTAAAGAATTTCTTTGTGTTTATCCTGATTTTCCTGGCAATGTCTGCACTGTTTATAAATTTAATTTAACTGCCTTTATCAACTCCATCCTTGCCTCCCCCCTCTGCTGCAGTCAGAATAATCCCAGCAATTGTCGTAAATCATTTGAAGATCCTTTTTTCACGTTGGTCTCCTGAGGTCTCTAGTGGTACAGGCAAACTCAGTGCATTTCATTCCTTGGAAGGATTGTTTAAGTTTCCTTCCCTCGAGGAGGAATGGAGGAGCTCCTCACATGCTGGTGCAGAAAAGCCCTACAAGGTGAAGCTGGGAGCGGTGTTCCCTGCCTGTCACATGGAAAGCACAGAGAGAGGTTGTCAGAGTGCAGGGGAAGCCACACAGCAAGAAATGCCAGCAGGGAGGGATGGCCTTACCATGTCCTTTGCCTGACTGCTCCCAGATGCAGCTTTCTGAGCAGCTCGTCGCTTGGGTTTTTATCTTTTTGTATTAAATGGAGGAGAAATGTGCTCAAAGTGATGTAAGGCAAGGGTGCAGTTCTGCGGTCGGGAGCATTATTTTACATTCCTCTGCTGTAGCTTCTTTACTACCAGTTTGAACATTTTCTTTCAGTGCCTCACCCCAGTGATTTTCAGGGAAATTTTCTGTTTCTTTAACTAGTCTGGGTAAAACTGCAGGCTCCCCTAGATTTAAAGTCGTATGTGTCCTGCTGGCTTGAGGACAAAGAGCCCTGAGGTTGTTTGCAGGACTGGGTGTTCCTTGGGATTGCAGACCATATTATCACTTGTGCCAAATTCATCTCAGTTATTCTCATAGAAGTGACCCTTAAAATTCAATTGTTTTGACTTTCCTCTTAGGTTTTCACTTTTATTTAACTCCCAGGCCTAATAAAATTATAATCATTACTTCCTAGCATTATTCCCCTTTATTCTCTATATTATTGTATATCCTCTCCTTTAATAGTTTCCTAATTCTCTGCAGTTAAAAAGTCTTCTACATTTATGTTCTTGCTCTTTATGTCTAACTTGTAGCTTTTACTACCACTATATTACACTGAATTGTTGGGTTAATGGCTGTTTCCCTTGGTAAGTAGGAAAATAAATAATTAAGAGTTTGGGTCATGTATTGGAAAAGGGTTATGATTCAGTTTCAGATCCTGAACTGAAACTAAAACCTTAAATGTAATTTACCTTTCCATTTGTTAGATTTTATTCCGTCCTTCCTTTGAAACACTCATATGGTGTTTTTAAGACAAGCCCCTGGAAGGCTCCTCTGTCCTAGCCAGGAACTATTCCAAGAAAGCGGCTCAGGAAATTCCTGAGCATTCTTTGAGCTGGACTTTCGAAGAGGAAGATGTGCTGCAAGGATACCTGATTTAACCTCTCTGGCAAACCCTGTGCTATCAGTGCCAGGTAATCTCAAAGCGGCTTAATTGTAAATCTGTCTGAAGAAAAGAAGAAAAACATATTTTCCTTGGTGGTGTTATGGCATTGTGGTCTATCATATCTAAAGAGATCTCAGAATGTTATTTCTCACAATAGTCAGCCATGAGTCTATGTGTGTGGATTTTCCTCTAGAATCCAATTCCAGTTACACTGGATCCATCTCCCAAATGCAACCACATTGCCAGGGCAAGGTTCACTGGTTCCTTCTGTAACAGTGAAAACACAGCTACAGAGTTCCCCACTGACTGACTGATGGACCCCATGCTGCAGGTTTTTATTCATATTTTGAAAACTCAGATGGCAGGAAAGATTTCATCAGACATCCTGGATGTGAATAAATTCACTCATTGCACCAGACACTCTGGTCTTGATGTTCTATACGTATGAAATTCTAAACTTCCTGCTTTATCTGGTTAATTTCTTCCTCTGAATTTCTTCACAGATAATTCAAAATAAATACCTATACATATTTTCGGATTTAAAACACACTCTGAAAAGCCTGGAAACTCCACTTTCTCCTGTGGAGGCAGGAGTCTGTGACCAAAGGAAAGAAACACTTGAGATTAAAAATATAGATTCCAGTTTCACAAAATAATTTGACTGCTGAACATCCACATTTCTGGCAAGTCTGCAGTGCTACTTGTGCTTCTTCTTTCTGTTTGCTTTTTAAATCAAGCTTGTTGAAGGGAGCAAAGGGAGGATATAGTATCTCAAAAATCCTATTTTCTTGAAACAGTTCAAAGTAATTGTGCATTGATTCCTCGGAGAAAAAAAGAAATGCTATTTATCAATTGATTTTAAAAGCTAGAAAGCAGTGGTTTGAGATTACTTGCTGGCTAAAGAATATGAGGATTGAAAATACCAGAATAATAAACAGCCATGGGCTGACCACACAGATGTGGGGTAGACAGTCAATGTCCTCCAGCAGTGCAGATTATCTGCTGATGCAGCTCTAAACAGGAGTAAAACTGCCTCAGCTATTAAACCAGGTCTGTGCCTTTGGAGGAAGGCTACAAACCCTCTAACAAAGGTTAGGACAGACAAACAAGCCATTTCAGGGCATTTTCAGAGAGCAGCTTAAAATTCACATTGTTTTTCATGTTTCTGATACCCCAGACTTTATTTGGGAAACCACTTGGATACCCAGAGCCAGCTGCAATAATGCACACAAGCTCACTGGGATCATGCCTGCTAAATTAACTATACCATGGAACTTGGGAAAACACCAAGGAGAAATCTCACCTCGAGCTAAAATCAACCTGGAAAAGTGTGGGAACCCAGGACACAGGAATATCTCCTGTGCCTGTCCTGAGGGGTTTTGTTTCTCAGGAGAGCACAGCTTTTAGTCTTTGGCCATGGAAAAAGCTTCCAGGATTTTGTGATAAGTTGAGGTTTTGTTAATGTGTATAGTAGATTATATTGTAGTTTATCACAGGGTGAAAAAAGTAGATTTTGGGTTTTAGTATGGAAGGCAGATGAAAGACAAGATGGGGAATTTTTGAGTGCTGACTCAGTTTCTTCCTTCCTCATCTACTCCATTTTCTGCAGTTTTGGCGGCACAGTGATTGGTTAGACAAAGTCACAATGCAGGTATTACATGACTGAAGAATAATTCGGAATTGGTAGAAAAAAGAGAACATACTATGCATTAGGTATGTAATGGGACTTAATCGGATAAGGGATCTGTATAAGAACCCTTGGAATCGTCCATTTTGTGTCTTTCTGGCACTGAAGTGTGCAGGGCCTGTTGTCATCCAAGTCTCTGAACTATGATAAAGAAATAATAAACAACTGAAGACTGAAGCCAGCCAGTCCCGCTTGTCTCATTCCTGGTTCCTGACCCTGGCACAGTCTTCTTCACAGAGGATTCCTGTAAGGGAACCCCTGGTCTGGGAGGTAAATCCCACAGAAAAGGATTTTTTAGATTAATTTAGTCCATGTGTCATGGTCCATGGTGTTTTTCATCTGTAGACCCCATGGAGAACCTGTGGGATGTTACCATTGTCTGCATGATCCCAACATTTATTTCCACTACAGGAAAGCCTGCTGACCACTCTGCTGATGGTGAAAGGAAACCAAAAAATGCAGAGGCTGCCTCCTCCTGTTCCTGCCCCGGGTTTTGGCACTTGGCTGTGGTGAAGGAGCCTATCCTAGGAATGTGCACATCCAGGGGACCAGTACCTGCTCCGAACAGCTGCAGGGGACATCCATAGGAGAGAGGAGCTTCTCCTGGAATATTTAGCCAAGGGTCTATGTGATTTTTTTTCTTTGCTTCAGCTGGTATAACTTGAATATGAGCAGAGGCGTCCTCTGATCCCAACAACAGCTCCCCCAAGCACCTGAGAAGAGCTCATCTGGCACTCTGAGTTACACAGAGCTCACCAGACCGGCTAAGCTGCAAGTTGGTGTTTCTGTGGTGGGTAATTGCTACACCCAGTGCTGCAATAAAGAAGATAAAAGCTTGTTCACCCTCACCTTTTCTCCTAAGAGCAATATTGGTGCTGCTCTTCGTGCTCTGGGCAAACATTTTTGAAAACCTTGTTTTGTGACAGATTTGCAAGAGCAGCTCAGTGTAAGGTCATGCTGAGCTCCTGCTTTCGTCTCCCTGCATCAGTAAATCCTCTCTAAGGTGGTCACAGACAGGTCTGTCAAATGTTTAGCATCACATAAAGATTGTTAAGCAGCACCATTTTCATAGTGTCACCATGAGATTTTCGTATGAAAAGGAAAATAACTCCCTTGTGGCTACAATATTTTGTTACAGATTCTGGGGGGATTGGATGAAAGAGCTATAAAGTTGATAGGCAATAACATCCAAGGGACCTGTGAAGCTGCACAGTAATAATAATCAGACAGCACTGTTTTCCCCATGCATTCAAATTGTCCATTCTTGCTTTGGTAGGATTATTTTATGTGTGCCTTTTCTTTTGCTTCAGTTTGGAAGTGACTGAAAGAAATAGCATTGTGCATGAGGTTGTTGTTTTGTACGCAGAGTGACAGTTTATAATTCAAGAGAAATAATTTCTACTTGCAAAATAATTGCTGGGTACTAAGCGTTTTATCATGTACAATTTGGAACACATCTCATGTAAAAACTCAGAACATATTTTCTCCGTATCAATGATGAATTTCAATAAACTATTCTGACTATCATCTTTTAAATGTTGCAGAATTTCTCAGTTCGTTACGTGGAAATGTCCTTGCTTGGAACAGCACACACAACAGTTACATCAAATGTAATTTTATTAAACATTATTGCAACTCTGAAAAACACACACACTCTTCCTCTTGTGGAATATTTTAAATTTTGGTCACTGCTATAAAAGGAAGATATTGAACTATCAGAGAGTGTTCAGAGGAGAACAACAAAGATGGAGAAGGGCCTTGAGGGGAAGCCGTGTGAGGAGGGGCTGAGGGCACTTTGTTCTGGCTGGAAAAGAGGAGACTGAGGGGAGACCTCCCTGCAGTCACAACTTCCTTGTGAGGGACAGAGGGGCAGGCAGTGATCTCTGCTCTGTGGTGACAGTGACAGGACCCGAGGGAACGGCCTGAAGTTGTGTCAGGGCAGGTTTAGGTTGGATATCAGGAAAAGGTTCTTCCCCCAGAGGGTGGCTGGGTGCTGAAACAGCTCCCCAGGGCCGTGGTCACAGCACCGGCCTGGCAGAGCTCAAGAAACTCTTGGTCAATATTCTTGGGCACATGGTGGGATTCTTGGGCTTGGTGCTGTGTAGGGCCAGAAGTTGGACTCAATGATCCCTGTGGGTCCCTTCCAACTCAGAATGTTCTGTGGTCCTGTGATTCTATGGCCTTCTCACCAAAAATCTGCAATAAATGAACACTGCTGATGCATGTCAAATTTCTGGTTGTGGCTAAGAACTGTTGAGTTTACAATTAAAGTTGTACATTTCAAGGTAAGAAATAAAAAATAAAGATTGAATAACATAATTACACATTACACCCACAGTCAGGAGATGACTTCCCAACAACATCTCTGGTGCAGAGTATCTGAAAAATACAGACATTTGGCATGGGATGTATCAGGTGTTTTCCTTCCCTTAAAAGCTGGCTGCAACTCCAAGTCCTGTCCTCAGCTGGAAACCTTTCTTGGCAGAAAAGCCTTGCTTTCAGCTGCGTCTTAATAACTTCAACTAAAACTGACCTTCATCATATTTTTGGCAGAACAGCCAAAAACTCAGTATTGGCCTTGAACTGCTTGTTACTGCCTTGATGAAGAATGAGAGCACACGATCCTCACTTCCATGTAATCCTTGGATTCTAGGAAAAAAAATATCACACACAACATCATACACAGACCCTGTAACAGAGCAGTGGCCTTGGATTTATCCTTGTGGGTAGATTCCTCTCAGGCATGTGTGTCTGTAAGGTGAGCACTAATCTCACACTTTCCCTGCTCTATCAGCTGGGTGGCTGAGAGAAGCACAGATGTGAAATGGGAGCAGGGAAAATCAATAGTGTGATTTGGGCAGGAGAAATCAATGCAACAGTGCAGCAAAAAGAACTGAATATAGTAGTGTGGACGGAGATAATAAATAAAAATACATGTGCTTTTGTGATGCATGGTGAGCCAACAGCCCCAAATAGGACATAAGACTAACCTGAATTTTTATTTGAATCCAATACAAACTGGTTATTTGGGAAGGTCCAACTGAGCTAGTTTTATATACACAGGCATAATTTTCTGACCTTCTTTTTGCTTTACCCTCATGTTTCTGATCCCAGGTCCCACCTAGCTCTGTATGCAAAATGACAAAGTGTTCAACAACTTGAAAGAAAAAGTAGATTTCTACCACAGCTTGATTGATTCAGCTGATCTGGATAGATTGAATGTTGTTTATTCTGATGGATGCTGCTGTTTGCTGCCTGTGAATCTTCAGATGTATTTTCTTCTGTGTTTTCATAATGAAGTAAAAGTCCTCAGTCCACTTTTCTGATCAGAACTGGACTTCCATCTTTTTATTTTCTTTTTATTCTTTTTTTGTTTTGTTTTGTTTTGTTTTGTTTTTGGTTTGGTTACAAGTTTGCCTTCAGATTGGCAAAAAGGCAGCCCCTGTATTACCGGTGAAGGGGAACTCTGCCTTAACCAGGCCATGAGTCAAATCCTATTTGCCTGCCTGCTTTTGATGCTCTAAATTTATTTTCTGGAACATTCTGCCCAGCCTTACCTTCTGGCTTGGGCTCTCTATAATGCCACAGAGTTTCTTTGTTTACTTTTCCCTTGGGCACTGCTAGAGCAGGTATAACCTCAAAATTGATTTCTCTATGAAGGAGCATTCTCTACTCTTTTATTTTTTTGGCTATATTACAACATAATTTTCATCCCTTGCACAAAACTGCTAACTTTTTTCCCACTTTAGTTGAAAATATTATTTCTGCTTTGGTAGTGGGTGCAGAATATTTATATTTCAGTGCTGATGTTATGGGTTTCTGAAATTATAAATCCCAATAAACTACATATCTGATCCCAATTCTGCTGCATCCTTGAGTGTATTTAGGCCATTGCTGCTACATGACTGCTGCAGTTTCCATTGCTGTACACTTTGTAGTTCCCAAGCAGTGTTTTACTCAACTATTACAGTGCTAACACTCAACAGTACAAGATCTGAACTTCTTGTTTCAAAAAGCCACTGGTAACACCCACCAGCAGGCAGAGCCCCGCCCAAAGTGGTCCTTACAAAAGCAACCAGCATCTTCTCCAGCTGCTGGGAGATCCCACGAGGCCTGATGGCACTGAGACTCACTCCTGGGCTTTGGCTTTGGCTTTGCTGTCCTGGTTGAGTTTTCCCAGCCCTCATCGTCCTCAGGCTCTTCTCCAGGAGCCCAGAAAAGATTGCACAATTGTCTCCTCCACACAGGTCCCGAGAGTTGAGGCTTCCCAGAGATCTCTGTAGCTCACAGGAGTCATCCCCACAGGGGAATGCTGAGAGCCTGGTGTGTCAGTCAGGCTGCCTACAGGGGATGTTACACTCCCGGTACAGACAGTGACTGAAATTTGACAGATCTGATGACCAAGGGCACTTTTCCCCCTGCAGCATGATAGAAGTGCCAGAAGGGCTTAAATGTTTGTTTGCAGAGGAAAACAGAAATGTGGTGCTGCTTCTGCTGTAGCTGGCACTAATAATCACCTCTGGACAGGCTGGATCAGCAGACACTGCAAAAGCTGGGACAGGACTTGTGCCTGTACTCAGGGACAATCCCAGGACACTAGACTTCACAGGAGTTGATTTTTTCTTTTTTTTTGCAATGCTGCATATTCTCCCAATCCTCAAATTTATTTTCAAAGCCCTTAAAAATATTAATAGCTTGTCTGATTCAGAAAGTGCTTTGCTGTGCTGATATTTGCATCCCCAGGAAAAGAGTTGCACTCTGCGAACTGATGCAACTTCCTAATTTAAATGTGTGTTTTCTGCACTTCAGTGCATTTTCTGACCATGTTCATATATCCCTGAACCGCATTTGATGACTTAGCAGGGGCTGGTGCAGGGTGAGGGGTAAGGAAGGGCGAGGGGACAAGCAGAGAGAGCCCTGTACAGCATATGGCAATAGCAGGCAGAGCTGCCAAGGGAAATCTTGGCCCAGTTTCAGGAGTCTGAATTTCAGTTTGAACCTGTATTTTCTTTCCAGGGAAAAGTGGAGGTGAGAGAGCAAGGTATAACACTTCAGCTTGCCTTGCCGTGGGGCTGCAACATGTTCCAGCTTGAAGGTTTGGGCCTGGGGGATTGGGAGTAGAGCTGCATCCCTGGCATGGAGGTGTCCACCTAAAGCAGAGCTGCCCAGTACAGGCAGAGGAGAAGCACCTTCTTCTTTTCCTCTTAGTCAGAGACCCTCGGAAGGACTGGGAAAATCAAATTTCCTGGCTTTAAACTTTGCAGTCTAACAGATGCTTTTTGAAGCTCCCTAAAGGCCTGTTCACAGCTTCCTCCACCGAGCTCCCATTGTGGCAACATTATAAGTGGCACCACTTTTCTAGCAAGATAAATGCCTTCACTGGGACAACCAGGGGAAAAAAATGTCAATTATAATTAAAAATAACCTCTTCATTTTCAAATGCATGTCACAGGTTAGGGAGGAAAACTCAGCGGTGTTTCTTGCTGATTTGCACTTCTAGATTTCCACACAGAGTCAAAAGCATTTGTGGGTGTTCTTCACAGATTTTGCTCTTCTGTGAAGATGTGCATAATAGGGGCATAAATATAAACGTGAAAATGCAATGTTGGGATCCAAGGGGTAATGCTTTAAAGGACTGTGGGACAAAGATCTAGCTCTCATCTCATCCACAGCCCGTCCAGCAATTCTCTCCCAAAGTCACTCTGATGACTTCCTTGAAATTAAAGATTTGCATTGCTGTGACTGAGGAAAGAATCGTGCCCACAACTTTAAATCACAGCTTTGGCATTAGTGCTGGAGGTCCAATTCCAAGGCTGTCAGAAGAGGATTTCAAGGCTGTATTTACTGACTAGGAAAGAAAGTTGCCCTTTCAGGGAACATCAGCCTGACTTTCAATTTCTTCATCTTCCTTGGACATTTGCAGAAGTAAAGTCAACTTAGAAACAGGGGATCTTTAACATATGGGGAGCTGCTCCAGAGTGATGATAATCTGCAACCACTGGAAATGAGAGCGGGGAATGGAATGAAGACTTCTGTTTCTTTATTTTCATAACGTAGAGGATTTACTATTAAAAATGTTACTTCTTCTTTCACACGTTCTATGCCAAGGACCGGTGTTGAGCAAATAATTGAAGCTAATTAAAGAAAGTTCCAAAAGTACCTCAAATATGCACTTCCTACTGTGTATATTTTGTGAGTCACAGTCAAGTAAAGTAAATGGAGCTGTGTGATATTGACTTTGACCCCACATATGAATGTACATTGCCGTGGTTTAATCTTCCCACTGTGTGTTTGTGAAAGTTGCCTGGGGGTTGCTTTATTTTAGCTGGGGTGCTGACAAGGAAGGGAAGTGTAATGAAAGCAAAGCAGCCAACGTTCACAAATGTGATATATATGCTGAAGTCAGGAGATCTTTTCTCACTCTGGCTTTTAAAGCACTGTATGTAAAGTACATGTCACTCAGCCTAGATGAAATACTTGTCTCAAGGGGTCGTGATTTTAAACTCATTTCAAATGGTTTTAAGTTTGGACTGTCTGAGGGGCTTTCCTGCTGTTACTAAATAGTATTTGCATGGAAGTATTTCTATTAAGTTTTGTTCAAGAAAAAAAGAAAAAAAATCAGACTGTTAGAGGATATTTATGTTGAGGTAAACGGTGACTTTGATCAGGGTTTATTGCTGTTTTTGACCTTTGGCTGTTTTTGAAATACTTATTGTTTAGAACACTGGTCTGAATTAATGAATGTTTTCTGGACATTCTCCTTTTCCTTCTTTCCTCTCAGGTAAATTTGGACCTCAAGGCCTTTCTGGGAAGATTTGTATCAAGAAAGAACTGCTCTGTGTAACAGGGATGAATCTGCAGCATTTAACCTGTTACTGTAAACAACAGCATGTCCCTGGTTTTGCATTTTAATCACATTCCTGCCTTCCCCACTAATCAAAGATGCATAGATGTTCCAGGGGACTCATGGAAAAGGCTGAGACCATGTGTTAGAATTCAGTGCCATGAAACACTCTTTAGTCAATGTTATTTAGGAAATTACAGCAGAAGACATAGGGCAAATTCTTCCTCCCTCTTTTAACATCTCTGCCCCACATTCCACCACTCTGGTTTCTGGGCTTGCTCAGTTCCTTCTGAGAGGAGGTGTGGAAAACACACAGCCTGAGATCAGGGGAGTTGTCACATCCCCATGCCCTTGGGATGTGCACAGCCAGGACTGAGCACAGGCACCCAGGAGAAAGAGAAGAGGAGGATGGAGGAGCGAGTTCATGCACGTGGCCCTCACTTCTGGAGGCCTGGCTTGCTTCAACTTCAAGCTTGAAGTACACATTGCAAGTGAAACAAGTCTGAGTCACATCACAGCAGCTTCAGCTGACGCATCTCCATCAAAAGATGACACGTAATTTATTCTCCATGTCCAAGGAAAACTGTCAGTGATGGGTGAAAAAAAAAAAAAAAAAAAAAAGAAGTAAAGTAGAAAGCTTTTGATACACAGATCAAAGGGAATGAAGGTGGAGGCTGTGTCTATCCATACGGATGACTAGAAGGTGATCAGTAATCAGCATAGATTCACTAAAGGTAAATCATGCTTGACCATCCTGACTGCTTTCTGTGATGAACAACCAGCTGGGTGGATGAGGGCAGAGCAGGGGATGTTGTCTGCCTCGACTTCAGCAAGGCCCTGACACTCTCACAGCATTGCATTCACAAACTCAAGAAGCAAGGACAGGGTGAGTGCACAGTGAGGTGGATTGAGAACTGGCTGAATGGCAGCTCCCAGAGGTTGGTAATCAGTGGCACAGGGTCCAGTTGGACGCCTGTCACCAGTGGTGGCCCCAAGGTTCAGTATTTGGCCCAGGACTGTTCATCAATGGCCTGGGTGAGGGCAGATGCCTCCTCAGCGAGTTCTCTGGTGACACAGGGCTGGGAGGAGGGGCCAACACCCCAGAGAGCCGTGCAGCCCTTGGGAAGGACCTCGACAGCACGGAGAGATGGGCAGAGAACCTCCTGAAATGCAGCAAAGGCAAAGGCAGGGTCCTGCCCTGGGGAAGAACAACCCCAGGCACCACGATGGGCTGGGGCTGACCTGCTGGGAAGCAGCTCTGGGGACAAGGACCTGGGAGTCCTGGTGGACAGTGAGCTGTCCCTGAGCCAGCACCGTGTCCCTGTGGCCAGGAGGGTCAATGGGATCCCGGGGTGCCTTTGGAAGAGCACTGCCAGCAGCTCAGGGAGGTGATCCTGCCCCTCTGCTCAGCCCTGCTGAGGATCACCTGCAGTGCTGTGTCCAGTTCTGGGCTCCTCAGGACAGGAGGGACATGGAGCTCCTGGAGCGGGTCCAGTGGAGGGTGACAACGATGATGGAGGGACTGGAGCATCTCAGTGAGGAAAGGCTGAGGGAGCTGGGCCTGTTCAGCCTCGAGAAGAGACCTCATCCTGTCTGTCAGTATCTGCAGGGAGAGATCAGAGGATGGACCAGACTCTGCTCAGTGGTGCCCAGCAACGGGACAAGAGGAATGGGCAGAAACTGGAAGGCCACACACCCTGAGATGTTGCACCAAACCACAATAAACCAATGACCAAAAGGAGTCCCTTGCTGGTTTTTGACCGTATCACTTCCTAGAAGTCCTCTGCAGCACGGATGGGCTGGAGGGTGTGCTGGCAGTCTCCAGACTCCTGCAGTGTCCAGCAGTGCTGCTCAACCACCTCTGTGAGCAACAAGACCTGCCAGCAGCACCCACTGTCTCTGGGGCCACCAGAGCTTTGCTGGCTGTGTGTAGGGGACAATGGAGGTGGGGGTTGAAAGCCCTGAGTGGCATGTGATGTAGAGGTGCCATCAGGGAAAAGAGACAACAGGTCTTTGAGAAATCTTCATGGCCAGCTGAGGAGGAGAGTGGAAAAAGTACCTGGGAAAAGTACCTCTCATGTCTGAACCATCTATGGGGACTGCAGGGGTCTGCTGAGAGGGCACTCAGTGTTCTGCTTCACCCATGGAGCACCGCCTCAATTCACAATTCAGTACACGAGAAAATGAGATTTAACTAATCTACCACTTAAAGACATAACTGCTAAAATAATAGCATTTTGATGGAGCAAAGGTTATCAGTTCTGGAATGGCAGACATCCCTCAGTGACTCTGCTGATGAAAGACACAGCCAGCCAGAGCTGTAAGAGGCTCAGGAGTGCTCACTCGCTCCCTCTCCCAAGCAGTCTGCTGGCTATTTATGCCATTTCCCTTATCTCCCAGCAAAATTAATGTTACCACATACATTGCATAGCGTGCTTTAGCCTCAGACTAGTGAGCTTCCCATGCCCCCCAAAGGACACCTGGTATTTGTGGTGCTTCTCTAAACTGGAGGAAAATATTGTGGAGGTTCTAGGCAGAGAAGCACTGGGGAGAATTTCAGTGTGTGGCCCCATCACAGCTCTCTGAGATTTGAATGACTTATTTGTGCTGATTGTAAATGAGGAGAAAATATTTTTTGTCAATCCTGTAAACTCAGCCTTTGATCTTAAAATCAATTGGTGTTCTATTGCTACTTACATCAGAAAAAGTGTTTTAAAATCTCTTGCCAGAATTGTGCTGACAATTTAGCTTTAGACCATGGGAAGCACAGCCCTATTCATACTTTATGAAATGAAAAGCAGGTGGTAGCAATATATACATAAGTGTTGGAGTTTTTTGTTTTTCCTGTAGAATAGACAGAGGTTTGTTAAGGATGATGTTTGGGAAGATGCAGGAATAAACCTTAATTCTTTGTGCTGCATCTCCTTTGTGCTGATGTGTCAAAGCACAGCTCCTGCAAAACCTGCCAGATGATCCAGGGCTTCCCTCGCATAGGAATATGCTGTGTGCACATGAGGATTTCTCAGTGCCACTTATTCCCTACCCAGCGCATCAGGAGTATGATGGGAACAAACTGTCTGACATAGGATCTTGACTATTGAGGAATGAGGGCAGGAGGAGAGCAGGAAACTAATCAGATCAGCATAACTTTATGTAGTTATGAGTTTCAATTAGATATCAATGTTTTAGGGCATGGGAAGGAACATTGGATCCCTCAGCCACTCCTGTCTTTCCTGTACAGTCGGACTGTGGATGATGACTTCGTTTCATTGAGACAGCCTCAGTGTAACCAAGCTGCTTGTGCTTAAACCCAGCACCCCTCAGAGCACCCAGCTTGTGCTGCTTTCATTTTGGGAGAGGAATCGCTCTTCCTTTGCATTTTCCTCCTGTGCTGTAGGGCTAATACACTCATATAAGTTATAGGCTACTATTTTTTATTGTTTGAGCACCTCCTCACACAGTACCAACACAGTGATACTCAACCAGAATAAGGACACCCCACTGTGAGTCAGGGCAGTTGCTGGTGTTACACTTCATGTATGTTAAAATTCTACTCATGGCAGGATTTAAATCAATTCAGACTGTGTTGCTATCTTTAATTTTTTTCACTGATCATGATTTACGTGATGGAAGAGGATATCAGTGCTGTTAAATGTTACCGTGTCATGGAAAGGTTTCCTCAAAGAAAACTTATGCAACACTTCTAGGAAAGTCAAATCCACCCTGTCTCCTGAGGCAGCTTGTTGTAAGAATGGCTCCCAGGGCTGTTGCCTGCATTATTCCAGAGGAAAGAAAATGCCTGTTTCAGTCAAGAGCCAGTAATGACTTACCTGTTTTGGTCACACTTAGCATGTTTGTTAATGTACAGATCAACAGAAATGTAAATTATGTGGGCAGACGTGGTTCATGCTGAAAGATGTACATTGAGTCATCAAATGCTGTGAAGGGATGAGTTTTACAAGGAATTGTTAAAATGTCACACTAGTCTTCTTTTTACGAGATGGCATGTCTGACTTAAAAATAAATGAGCTGATCCTTAGTTCAGTTACAGGAGTGCTGGGACTACCTTCTGCTGGAGTCAGAGGGAAAAGCATTTCAGGGGGAAGGCATAGATTTGGAGAGGGCATGGCAGGTTAACTCAGTCCAGGAGTATCTTCGATGGTGTCCAGACCTCTGGAGACATTTCTTGTTGCTCTCTGCACCAGCCAAAAAGCTTTTCAAGCCATTAGAAATAACCAAAGTTTTCCTGTTGAAATATTTCCTCCAGAAAATACCCTTTTCACAAAACCCAAAATTTACACACATGGATTTCTAATTTCACCCCAAAATTCAGATGTTTTACCAAGAATATCAGAAATGCCTACCCTTCTAAGGGACTCTTTGATTTCACTATTTTGTTGGAAAAGAAAAAGGAAAATTAATGAGAATACTCTAGGCGTATGATGGAGATCTTGGAAATAAAACTAGCAGTAACAAAAGTTGTGTTGTAGCTCTCAGATTGGAATCTTCTTAGAGTCTCTTCTTATTAAAAAAAATTTCATTATTACTTTATGTCCAAAAAACATATCCAAAGCGTATGTTCATTGCAAGCAAATGTTTGCTTTGTTTTTGCAAGACTGGATTTGTTTTTTCCAAACCTTTCCACTGGCTGCTGCCTTCATCCACTTCTCTGGCTACTGCTGATGGGTTTTTTTTGTCCTCAGTGCCTAGCGCCTGGACCTGCTTTCATAATTCTGTCGTTAGTCCTCTGCTCATTCTCTCTTAAAACACCCTTTGCAAAAAGCTAATCTTCCCTCACAAAGCACTGAACCTAAAAATAGGAAGACCAGTGCTGCTTGCTGTGATAATACACGGAGTGTGACTTTCTGACTGTATTACTGCAATCACTATTTTTCGTTCTCATTAACCCTGCAACATGTGTCCTCTTGTCTTACTTTTTCTAGTTTTAGTCCAGCTCGAGTCTACAAATCTCCACTCAACTTTGTAACTCTGATGCAAGTAATTCACTGAAGCCAAGCAACACTAATTAAAAATCTATGTTTTACACCACCAGCCTGTTGTCTCCCTGGAGAGAGCACCGGGACTGTTTTCCAGGAAAGCTCTCTACTGATGGCACTGTATAAATACAGATTTTTAAGAACTGATTTGAAGATAAGGTTTTATTTACTCTTACAGAAGTGAAGTAGTACCTTTAAGTATGTTGGCTGGCTCTAGACAAGCGGAGGTCTGAGCAACCAGGCTTATGCATGCTCGGGATCCAGAGCTGCATTTTACAGATGGCACCTACATTTGCAAGAAGCAAACTTCAAACCCTCAACAATCACATCCTTGATACTTAGGGTTCCTCAGTTCAAGGCATCCAAACACTTCTCTTCCAGCTAACACCCATTTGTTAGCATTGCTGCCTAGACAACCACTCTGCTGTCCCTTTATCTTAGAGACCAGCAAGGAATAATTCCTCTGTATGGTTTTATTTCTGGAAAAAAAATAGATTAAGATTACTGCTGTGTTAATCTTAAATACTCCTGTCCCCCCAGGGTGGCTGGCAGCACGGGGACAGGCACAGAAAGCTCTGCTGCAGCACTGCCATGCAGGACAGCTGTGGCTCTGTCCTTGCTCACCCTGTCCCACAGATGTCCCTGAGTCACAGCATCACCCACAACGAGTGGTGATTTTCTTATCACAGAGCAGCCTGCCAGAGGGCTTGGGCACCTCGAAGGACAACCAGAGTCATTAAGGAGGAAGGCTGGTAGCACACTCAGCAGCCCAGAATGAACCAAGGAGGGACACAAGCACAAGAACAGTGTCAAAACAAAGCCAAAACCTCCACAAAACCAGCTCTCTGCATCTGGGCTTCCCCAGCAGCGTTTGGAGCCAGAAACTTCCTGGGAGAGGGAGAGGAGCAGACAAGAGAAGGTGGTGGGACATGGAAACAAGAGAGTGAGACCAGAGGGACTGAACCAAGCCCCAGCCTCCAGTGATGGCTTGGATCAGTCCAGGGAAAATTTCTGGATATGACAATGCTCACAGCCCTCTGGAGGAAGGGAGGAAAAAATGCTGGAGTCTGCCTGAGGAGTAAAGAAACACAGCAGCTCCTCTCCTGGCACAGCAAGCTGAGAACAAAGCTGGGCTGTCAGTGGAGTCACACAAGGATAGAGACAGCACAAGCAGGGGCAGAGCTGGCTCCAGGACGTGAATTTACTTCATGCTCTGGCTGAGCAGCCCCAGTGATGCAAATTGCTGTAGCTCTGATTAATTAGGCTGCTAAGCCAGATTTATAGATATATATTGCTATAGGAGCACAAAGCAACCAGAGACTTTGGACAACATTTCATCCTTATGGCCTGATGCTCAGACAATGTTTGCTTGGTTTTAACCACTGTAACTGTGCCAGGTAGGAAATGTTTCCTACCAACTGGCTCACACAAATAAATCCTGAGTGTGGTGTGGGCATGGCCATCTCGGCATAACAGTTTGTCACAGCTATCTCCCTTATTCATTTCCCAGACTGGTATAAAGCATTTACTGGTGCAGCTGCATTAAAATTAAAAAGGTCAAAGCACTTGAGCTGTACTGATGTAATACAGCATTTGTATACAATGTTAAACTAATATAACTTCTTATCCTTAGAAAAAGTCTGAGCATAACAATGCACCAGAGTTTTGTGCAGTTTAGCAAGACTAATAAAATATAGGGAGTAAGAAGAAAAAGCAGAAAGAGGAAAAAATTAACTCTGCATGAATCTTTTTCATGAGGTTAGAAAAATCTGTATTTTCCATTTGTGTAATTACTGACTTTCTCTTTGGCTGCAGTTTTGAAAACACTTTTCTTTACCATCTTTATTCCCTACAAAAAATATTGTCTTCAAACAGATATCTCAGAGGGTTTATAGAACTGATTACACTCTGATTCTGTAAGGAAAGAAAGATAATTGTGCACGAGCTGATAAATGTTGCAGGGACAACTCTAAACAATCGTGCATGAATTATATCTCCAACAAATGTAATTACCAAACAATTCAGAAAATGTGAAAAAGCTGCTATATTTTTGCAGTTATATCCTTTCCTGGCCTGTGTTTTGGATGGCTTTCAAGCCTCCCTGATTAAATCTGGCCGGAAATCTTCTGGTGGAGCCAAGTCCCAGTGAGAAACACCGATTCATCAGAATGAAACACTGCAGAGTGTGGGAACCTGTCCTCTTTGGTTCAGCACACAGGGGCTTCAAACCTGGCCTGCTGTGCAGGCTGATGGGAGAAAACTGCAATGCACCTCCCACAGAACCACACTGGGCAGACTGCTCAGAGGGGCCCACAGACTTCAGGCAGAGCTCTTTGCAGGCCCTCCAAACATAAAAACAATCAGGAGGTAAAAGATAAGAAGCAAAAATCTTTATTCCTGAGGTAATTGGAGGCAAAGTGGTCAGCTGACTTCCAGTTTCCCAATATAGGCCCTGTACTCTTAAAGCAGACTGCAGAATCAGCATGGATATCTCTGAAAGTGCTTGCAAGTGACCCCAGGAAAGATTAACCTTTGCTTATATCAATACATCCGGAAATGTGCTATAAGCTGTTTAATGCAGGATATTTGATAGTGTTTTGACCTGTATTTCTGTTTGAGCATCCTGCCCTAATGCTGTGTTAGTCACCCGTCTGTACTGCCACTCCTCCAGCTCAGGATGGAGGGACAGCTGAGCACAGTGTGCAGCCACAGCCATTCTCTGCCATTTTTTCCTGTGCACAGTGGCTATCCTGGAGTGCTGCACATCCCAGACCTGCCTGGGACTCCCCAGGAGCAATGTTCTGCTGCCCTGCTGGACCCTGACTCCGGGCTGTGCCTGTCCCATGCCACGCTGCCCTCAGCTGATCCCACCCGGAGCTGCCAGCTCACCTTCCCAGGTGTCAGCTCAGGACACTGCAGCACCTGCCAGGGATAAGTGACAGACAAGTGTCACTTGGCACAGTACCTTGTGTTCCTACAGGAGGAGACAGGCCTCAGGGTCCTGCCAACACAGACATCTGCCAGGAGAGGAGGTATTTCCTACCCACTGGCACGCAACAGCCACAGGATAGGAAGGAAGACAAAATCAAGTGAAGGGCTGCACTTAGCACTTTAGGGGTACTGGTACTGCCAGGAAAGCTCCTTCCTGCAGCAAGATATTGTTTCACTGCCTAAAGTGCCTGCCCTCGTGTCCCATGTGCATCCCTGCAGGCTGTCCTTCCCTCACAGCTGCTGGGACAGCCTTGGCCCCTTCCCATGCTGTTGCTCTTGTGTGGCCACACACCTGAAACCTCCAACAGCAAGAGAACTGCCCCCTGCTTCCACTTCCCTTTTCCTGCCTCACATTTTGTAGCCTTTGACTTTTAAAAGAGAATGAAATAAGTTTTAGCTGATAGCGTGGAGGTGATAAGTACTACCCAGTAATAGCACCTGCACAAGGCTTGGCTGCCCATCAGCCCACAACACTTCTACCTGATTAAAGCACTCTGCAATCAACAGTGAGAACACCGAAAGGGGAGAAAACAATAGAGACTCTGAGCTGTGAAAAACACATGGAATTACTACATTTTTCTGGCTGACTAGGAGGAAGACACGGTGGGGAAAAAAAATCACCCTCATTGTTATGTTAATTTGCTGTACTGGAGAGACTAATCTCTGGAAATGCTTGCTGGACACCCAGAAATAATTTCCTTTCCCACTTTATCCTGTTTCTCTCTATCCCTTGTCTTTACCAAAAGAAAACTGAGCTCATTTTCTGCCACCAGCTATGGACACCATGGATAGAGCTTTGTGAACATAGCTCTGTCACAGATTGTCTGTGTGGCAATGTTTGTACGGACTCATCTGAACTCATGTGAGTCCAGCAACGAACATGCCAAATCTGTCATCTGCTTTGAACCTTCAGCTATATTGGGAAACACAATCTATTTTAAAAACCTTTTTCAAGACACTGTGCTGTTTCCTTGAGTCACAGGATGCGTATCCAGGTGATTTATCTTTGAGATATGCAGGTTTAGACAGAAGCATTTTCAGTTCAGTCGCAGTGAAGATGGGATCTACAGGATGAACTGAGAAAGCTCCGAAGGAATATTGTGCATCAAAACCCAACTTAGCTTGCTTCTTAACCATGTGGGCTTGTACTTGTCACCAGTCTGAATCTGCAGGTCACTGCTCTGTCTTTGAAATCTGTAAACACTTCCACTTGAGGTCTTCAATCTTTGTATAGATTGAAGCTCATTTGAGTGCTGATCATGTACAGCTTCACCGAAAGTAGCTAATGGTTAATTTAATTGGAAGCATGACTTCTTTAGGATAGCAGAAACAGGGAAGGGATATTTTTTACTAATTTAGTTCATTTGTTAGGAAGCAGAAACACTGGAACTTGCAAGATACCATTAACCTCACAGCAACTAAAACATTTAACACTAGCTGGCAATCAAAATTTCCATGGCTTTAAGGAGATTCACTTTCTTCTGGGACTTCCTTTCAGGTGCTGGTTTCGGATTTGTAGCCACTGGAGTTAAGTGAAACTTTGCTTTATTAGATCTACAAGCTGGTTCTGAATTTTGATAATTTCTGGACTGACAAAAACCTTCCGTGTCATGAGTCCTCCCATTAATGAAGACAGAAGCACCAGTTAGGAGGTTGATCATATATTGTGCTTCTGCACAGACCACTTAGATCAGGAAAAACAGGGACTTGGGGCTATGGATAGAAAAACGAGTGAAACTAAGGGTTCCCCAAAAGAAGAAGGGATAGAAAAGTGGGACCTGGAAAATCTTTGCTAAAGATCCTGGGAGCAGGAAGAGTTCTTGGAGATCAGAGCAGAGTGAAGACAAAAGCAGTGGGATACTCAGGGACCTTGTCTGGTCTTTCACTGTGAGCAGCAGCCAAGCATGAATGGACATGGTTTTGTCCAACCTTCCCATTCTGTGAGAGCCCAGCTGGAGAGGGAAATTGAGACATCACGAAGGTACTGCAGGGAGGGGAGTGACTGAGTGTGTTAAATAATGAGATAAGATAAGAGCTCTTATCTTTCTGATTCTTCAGCAAATCCCAGTATCCAAATCCTCTACAAGTTGCCTCATGCTTTGTCTTGCCCATGAACAAGCAGAAAAGATAGGATTGACCCAATAAGATGCTCATTATAAATGATCCCTTGAGGCTGAAATTCACCCAAATACATGGAACAGTACAAACTCTGTGTATTGCTTCAAAACCACTGGAGTCATGGAGCTGGGAACAGAACAAGCTCTGCTCCTATCTGCTGTAATGGCCTTGTGTTGATCTGCTGTTTGTTTGTTTGTTTCATTTCGGGGTTTTTGTTTTGTTTTGAGGAGTTTTGTTTTGGTTTAGTTTGATTTTTTTGTTTTCCTCTAGTTATTTTGCTAAGCACCCTGAATTTCTAAGTGGAAACGCATTCGGGAGGCAGAAATGTTTTGGTTTTGTTTGTTTTCCTCTCACTTGCTTGTCACATGGTTCTCCATACCACCATACATCTGCTTGCTAAAAGAGCAAGCTGTGCTCAGATCTTACCAGCAAAACAGCTTTAAACCAGCTCTTTGACCCTGTTGCTGACAGTGCTTTCCCAGTAATGCTCGGAAATAACAGCTGCAATTCCAAGGATGCTGCAGTACAATTCCAGTCACAGAAGCTGGGACTTTCTCTCAAGAAGATAGAGAGAAATTCTTAAATTTAATTCTTAAATTACTTGCAATACAATCAGCTCCTTTTCATAAAAAAATAACACGCTGGGAAGTTGGACTCTGTAGTGCATTGCTTAATCTGTGGCTCTACTATTTGCCAGAATTTTAAGTGGTAATAAAGTCAGCTCTGAACCCAGCAGGAATGGGAATTTTAAAGTATAGTGATTTCAAACAATGAGTTATGGGCAGGGGAAATAAATCACTTACAAGTTTACCTACCACAGTGTTTGGAGAAACATTTCTCCACCTGCTTCTGTGCTGCTTCACCTCCTTCTGCAAGGGTCATCTGGAGTGGTACCATGATGTGTGATGGGAACTCAGGACAAAAAAGATTATTAATGCAATATTTGCTGTGCCCCTGGACGTGCTTAAGCCAGTGTTTGCCTCCAATTTGTTGAAGGTGATATTTCAACCTCCTGCTTGGCTGGGTAGGCTGCAGCTCTGGGGAGTTTTGGTGTAAGACCCCTTGTCGTATTTCTAGACCAGGCTGAGGTGGCCTGTGGAGCCACTTGTATTGTGACTGTTGAGACTGTGAGTGGGGTAGGATGGAATCCAGCGTGAAAAAAAAAAAAAAGGAAGTTTCAGGTGTTTACAAAACCAGAAAGTGCAATGTCATTGGGTGGTTCCAAGCTTTGGCTCTAAAGGAAAGTCATCTTTAGATGATGCATCACTAGATTGTCCTGAGTGGAGAGAGAAATAACCTCTGCTTAGCACAATTAACTCATCTGCTAATAACTCATCTGCAGACAGGCTAACAGCATCTGCTTTCAGCTGTTGTGCATTTCAGCTGGCACATTCACCCAATGGTCTCAGGAGCAACAGGGCTCAGCCTGTGAGTATTTAAGAGCAATTTAAAATACTGATATATTCAAGATTGATCCAAGCTGAAGAACTATCCATAGACTTGAAGGAAAAGAGGACCCTTTGCTTTCAATACCCCTAAAAAACTCTTGCTTTACAATAATCCTGTTTTTGTGAAAATCAAGCAAACTTCCATCAAAAATATGTAGACAGGATTTTTAAATTATTTCGGCCATCGAACCACTGTAGCCTAAGAATGTTTAGCCTGCAGGACTTTGTACACCACAAATGGTATATAACATTACCCTGTTGACACTATTAAACTCCAAATTGCAGAACATAAACCACTTGACAGCAGTCCTGGAATTATTTTGTCCACTGTGAAGCAAAGCAACTCTCACAGATATGAAACTAAGAAATCCTGTGATGTAGAATTTATGACCTATTTACCTCCAATGCTACTTATAACAAAAAGATCTTTGAAAAAACTGGTGGTAGCATTACGATGTAAATTTGAAGGGATCTAATATTTTTCTTTATGCTGGTGAAGAAGGGAGATAAGGAGGGGAAAATTATGTGGGACAGTCTACACTTCTGTGCTAAGGGGAAACAGTTTATCCTGCATTCGGTAAAACCAGCAGGTGAGACAGACACAATTCATTATTTCTTTGCCATTACACCCAGCCTGTTAAGGTCAACAAACCCTCTGTGTCCCTTGAACAAAAAAAGAGCAGCCATAAGGAGCAAATTCTCACTCCTGTCTAATAAAAGGAAAATAACAGCTGAGAAATTTGTAAATGTTTGCTGTAATTCTGCAACAGAATAAAATGTTAAATTCCACACGCTGCTCTGGCACTCGCCTCCTGATCATCCTTGGTGAAAATATACCTTCAGTGCAGCAGCTGTAGCTGCTCTAATAAGATATCTACATAGAGAAAATAGGCAATCAAATTTCTGCAAAGTATGAAATTTTCCATTAAATTGTCTCTTCCTTTTATATAACACAGCTGCAACAGTTCTCACTAGCTTTTTTCTATCTATGCCTCAGCAAACATAACTCTCACTTGCAGGACATTTTCCAAATGAGTCATTTGAGATTCAGAAGATTTCCTCCAAATGCGTCTAGACCGTGACCCCCAACATTTTATCCTGGAAAAAAAAATAATTTATCTTATCAAAAAAATTGATCCAACTATCTACAGACTTAGGTTAGGAAATAGAGAGCATTGTAAATGAAGAACACAATCTGATAAATTTAATATTAAAGAGATGCAAAGAGCATCTGTGTCATTTGCTTCTAAATGAATCTCTGGTAGTTTAGTCAATGTGTTAATCTTCAAAAGGCCTTTGATGTTGTGGTCTATTTGGCTTTGTCTGCTGAACTTTATAGTTTTGTTTTAATAAGTCAGGAGTTCTGTGGTTTTACTTTGAGTAACAAGTCATTACTGGTAAACTGAATTGCTTGGAATTCCTGTAAATTGCAGTGTTTGCCTGCTAATTGATGGAGTGTCTGAAGTCCTGGATGGAAGGTGCTGTTCTTCCCCAGTGTTAATGATTTATTGAGTCACATCCTGTTGCCGGTTCTGGTGGTGATGATGCAAACTATGCCTGTAAGGCCACGTTGATTTTTTTCAGAATTAGCCTTTGGTGGTTTAAACAACAAACATACATGTCCTAGAGAGATGCAGTTGTTGCAGTAATCAAAATGCCAATCCATGCTTCCATGGGCAGCAACCATCATGGAAAATCCCTGTAGCTGCTGGGGAGACCTTTTTGCCNATGGGCAGCAACCATCATGGAAAAAAAACTTTTTTTGCTCCTCTTTGCAGTGCCAGCCTGGGGAAATAAATCTTGACTTAACTGGGCCAGACTTCATGCCACGGTTTAGTTGACAAGGGAGTGGTCGGTCAAAGTCTGGACTGGATGACCTCAGAGGTTTTTTTCAGCCTTAATAATTCTGTGATTCTATGAAATCTGAGCAGACCACTAGACCTATGTGATGGCCAGGAAAACACTTTTATTACTTTTGAGGTCTACCTAACCTATGCCACAGTGATTTGAAGGATGCACTGGCTGAGTAGGGATCACTCAAAATTAATATAAATTCTTTAAGAGCTTTGTTTCTTTGAAATTATTTAATTTTTAAGGGTCTTGGCACTTTTTATCCAACCTGAAATGAGGCGTTTTGCTTTCTCTGGGGTTGGTGAAAACCCTTATGTCTTTAGTTTAAGACAAGGNAAGAAAAGAAAAGAGAGAGAGAAAATTGCGTAAAAGGATACAAATATTCCTCTGCCAAACCTTGTATGCCAAGACTGCTCTTCAGCCAAACCTTGTCTCTGATGTCCTCAGGGCAGCTCATCTTTTCAGAGAAAACATAGAGAGATTAAAGAAGCTGGCCAAAAACTCCTCAATTTTGGAGGTCTGACAATGAAACCTCCTGGACCCATCTCAGCATTCCCACTTCCCTCCTTATTGCCCCCTTATTCCAATACTTACTTGTACCTATAGCTGCTTATCCCTGTGCTGTTTTACAGAGACGTGCTTCACTCTGCATTAATTTTTCCAGAAGAAGAAGCAGCAGCTGTTCTTGGCAGGTGTGAATACTGTTTATCACATCCCCTTCTTTCCCCCCTCCAAGCACACACACAAGCACAGAGTGATATTCTTGCACATTAAATTACGGCTATTGAAATCAGATTCTGTCTTACACGATGCTGACAGTGCTGTGTTTTATTGCTAAATGCTACAAGTAATTCCTCACACTCTCAGTGATTTATCATGTAGCTCATCTACTCAGGGATTTCCTCCATCGTGTAATATCACTAGATTTTTGCCTGAGGAACAACTGCCAGGGAGGACCTGCTGTTATACCTTGCTTCCTTCTTCTGGAACATATTAGCATAACATAAGTAAACGCCACAGAGCAGTTTGACATATTGTGTAAGTACTGATTTTATGTTAAACTGATAATAGATGCTTGTTGAGAAGCTGTAAATTTTCAGAAACTGTCTTAGTCTGCTGGTACATTTTAAAATAGAAAAATGTAAAAGCAGCTGGTGTGTCTGTACCCACTATAATCCACCCGTTTCTGTATCCTTGCTGCTCATTTAGCATACACAGAAGGTCCGACTGCGGGAAGCAAGTTTTCCATTTATACTGTTATACTTTAAACATCTTTCCAGACAGTGAGTCTGTAGTGACACATATAACATCAAACACATATAGGACATAACCACCTTTGCCTCCACAAGGTTCTTGTGTTAGAAATGCCCAGGAACAGTACACATGACTTGCTGAATCAAGGACATGTTCATGCTCACTGGGACAGAGGCTGCTCCCGAAGGAGTGCACTAATTGCTTAGGTTCTTAACATAAGGATGTAATAATGACCAGGCTGGTCCAGCCCCGAGGCCTGATTCCCAAAGTACCCAGTCAGAGATTCACAGGTGAAGGTCATAATAAGCACAGGCTGATATTTAACCTATCATCACCTCTCTGGCAGTCAGTGCCTTGGAGAGTACCTGAGCTGAAGGTCACACAGAGACTGACCTGTTTAATGAGCATCCATGAACCTGCCTTAATTTAGCTAATTCCTTCCAGAATCCATTTGCATTTTTGCCTCTGCAGCTTCTCTCAGCAAGGAATGCCTTCTTCAGTTATGGACTCTGTGAAAAAATACCTTCTCCAGTTTGTTTCAAAATTACTGCTTGATGGCCCAGCAGTGAAGTCCTGTTCATTTCTGTGTGATCGGCATCAGAGAACAGTCCTTCTTCATGCCCTTTCTCTAACCCTGTAATAACTTCAGCCCGCTTTAGCATATGCCTTTCCCTTTTGCCTCTTTCCAAAGCCAATCATGGTCTGTTTGGTCTTTTCTCCTGCGCAGGCTGTTCTCTCATCAAACTTTCTCATACCTCTTTCAACTCTGCTTTTTTATGAGACAGGGAAAGGACTAGCCCTGTGTGCAGTCTTCAGAATGTGTCTGCACCAGACACTTATACAGATGGCTGAAAGTGTTTTCAGTCTGGCTCTCAATTCTTCTCCCTAATAATTCCTAACAGGCTGTTGCCCTTTTGACCGCTGCTGAGCAGTGAGCTTACAGAAGCAACTCCAAGATTTACTTCTTGACTGGTAACAGCTAATTCAGAGCCAAGAACAGTGTATGCATGGCTGGTTTTTTTCTCTCAGATTCACTATACTGCACATATCGGTGCTGAATTCTGCTCAGTGTGTACCAAGACTTTCTGCAGTCATTCACAGTCGGATCTAGATTTGGCTATATTAAGTATTTTTGCATTACCAACAAACCTTGTCACCTAGCCCCCTTTTCAAGCTTCCTTCTGAGAAAATGGTGACATCCCAGCATAGTTAATATTTCCCTGCTATGAAAAAATCCTTATTTCCAATCCTCTAACCAGTTATTAATCCATATGAGGCCAAATACATCTTCAAAATGACAACAATTCCAAATGACAACTTCATTTCTCTGAGAACCTTTGCAGATGAAACTTGCTGAAAGATTCCTGCAAACCTTCACACACTTTATCAACTGAATCACCTTTATTCATATATGTCCTTATACCTTCACAGAGTACTCATAAATTTGTTAAGTCGTGACTTGCCTGACACCATGTGTGTTGGCTATTCCTCAATAAATCACATTTTTCTCCCTGTGTCTAGTAAATCTACACTTTATATAAAGTTTTTTTGAGTTTGCTTGGTACAAAAGGTGTGAGTTTGCTCAATGCAAAAGCCAGGTATAATGTCCTTTTTCCCACATGTCTCTTGTATTCCTGGTTAACAAACAAACAAAGATAATTTTTCTGATATCTAGAGCCTACACTATGTTAATTCTCAGAATAAACCAAAGCCTTTAAAACCTTTAGATTTCTTTGAAATTATTTATTGTTATTTATTGATTTGTTCTACGTGCTAGTCCACTGTTCCTTCCAGCTAAGATAGATGTTTTCTGGATAAAGAACAACAGCCTCAGGTTTCTCCTTTACCTCCTTGTGGAAAACACAGGAACAAGGCAATCAAAATTCTACCTCTTGCAGGAGGAGGAAAGGATTTTCTTCCCTCCAGAAGCAGCTGCTGCTACTCTGTGCCCTCCTGTAGCAGATGTGGTACCAGCTTTACCTGTTTACATTTGGATTCACCTTCTCCAACACTCATTCAGCTTTCCTGCAATGACTTTGTCTTCCCTGCGTGATGTTTTTATAGCTTGTTCACTTCTGGATCTCCCCAAGTGTGGTAAATGTCTTACTTCTGATGCCTTTGAAGTTTTTGTTGCTGTGAAGTTTCACACATTTATCAAATTGCTTCTCACAACCTTCCCTGTTATTTTTCGTTGTACTGCCTTAACAGGGTTTTTCACTTCACTTGCTAAAGTTTTTGCTGCTGATTATGGAATCATTATCATTTCCTCTTTCTGGCTCTGGAATTGTTTAATTATTTATTATCTCACAGTACCAGTGCACCCCATGAGGGACAGATTCTGCCCCTCACTCCATGAGGATCCTGGCAATCGACCTGGGAGTGGTTTCCTGCTCCTGGAAGCCCATCACTCAGTGTTAAACTCCTCCCAGGCTTCTCTAGCTCCGGCCTTCAGGCTGTGTGCTTGCATTATCCTTCTCACCAAGTGCTGGCGCATTAAAACTAAGCTGAATGCACAATCTTGTGATCATGACAAAGTCATGTTTTTCTTGTAATCTTTCTGGGTGGTGATTTGTGAGGAAAAGTCCCTTTCGTGCTGACTCCAGCATTATCATTGCAGACTGAATGTAGTCAGACAAAACAGTCTGCTGTTTGTCCCTTTCTCTAAAACAAATAGTTTCTGAAGGATACTTATCTATGTATTCATTAGTGAAAATCCCCAACCCTCTAACAAATATTCAAAATTTGCTGTTATCCTATTGCAGTGACTCTTACTGTTTTGGAACAGCGTGATTTAGTATGTGAAACATAGAGGAAATTGCTTTTTCATGGGGTTTTGATGCTCCTGAAATGCAGCCTTGCTGAAATTAAGCTAACAGATTAACTAAATTAACTCAATCAACTGAATGAGCCTCACTCTCCCACATGACTCAAAAGGAGTTCAAACTTTTCTCCAATAAATCTGTCATAGCCCAAAGGATCTTTTAACAAGAGATTTGATTGAATCTTAAAACAAGTGTATTGTTATCTTCAGTTTACCATCGAAGTTGCTTAAAGATTCCATCATTGAGTTCTTCTCATCAACAGCATCTCAACAGGTCTCTGAATTTGTCAGTGTACAGTAATGAAATAAAAAAAAATTTGAATTTTAATTGATTCTATCTCAAAACTGATCTGCATAATACCTGGACTTACAGGGCATATTTGGGTCATCTTGCTGTGAATGGAACAGATCACAGTTTCTTCCAATGGAGTGCTAAAGTGCCATCAAAGCCTGGCAAATGGAGGACTGGTAACAATAAGCTGATCCAGAGAGTCAGAATATCATCACTCTGAATATTTATTATGCTTTAAGTGGAAGGAAAATTTAATGAAATTCTGTGAAAACAACCAAAATGAGGAAATGCTTGGCAAGGAGTTACTGTGACATTTTCAATAATGCTTTCCCTTAAGAGATGCTGCCTGGCTGCTTCTCTCCTACAGCGACCTGGAGTGACAGTGAGATGCCACACAGGCTCTGCAGCCACAGAGAAAAGCAAACTCTTCCAAAGCAGAGTCCAGACGTGTTCCCTTTCCCCCGCCAGGATAAGGAGTTTCTTGGATCAAAGCAAGAGGAAGCAGCACCTACAGGGTTCTCTCTCTCACTCCTGCCTTTTCCAGGGGCTCAGCCCTCCTGGATGGGCTCCACACTGAGGACAGCGGATATTTTGGCAAGTCCTTTTCAATCACTGGGTTCCTGAGTAAATGGGGAGCGGGTCTTTTCTTTAAGCATATTTGTTGGGCAAGATGTTTTCCTCTTTCATCTGTGAATCTGATCTCTGTGGAGTAAGAGGCAAATCTCCATTTTCTCTTCAACCATAGCAACTTTAGTTCCATAACTCCCTCAGGAGGCTCTGAGTCCCAGGGATGCACGTCCCTTCCCTCACATCAGGCTCTCTCATCTGAGCCCTCAAAAGAGAGGGAACCATCAGCAGTAACGGGCTGTGGTTGTGCCCATCATTCCTGTCCCCTCACAGCCACCAAAAATTAACCAGCCCTTCCTGTTGAAGTTATAGCATGGTATGATAAGGAAAGGAGTATTTTAGGGACCAGAAAGTAAGCAAGGAACCAAAAGTCAAAGACTGTGGTCTCAGTATAATACCACAAGGCCAGGCACATGGGCTCTGAGGTCCTACTTTAGGACATTTTCTAGGTTTGATCACAGTGATGGGAAGAGAAACAAGCTCATGGCCTCTGGGAGTCCACCCTGTCCCGGGCGATCCCAGATGTGTAAAAAGTCCTTTTCCAGCCCGCCTGCTGAAGAATCAGTCTGGAGTCTTCAGCTGTTCTTTTCAAGGCTGTTTTTATTGTTATCTTGTCACAGTTTCTTTTCTGCCCTGCTGCCTGCTGCCCAGTAAGAGAATTCGAGGCACTCTACCCACCCCCAAGCCCGAGCTGTCCTTTTATACTATTGTCTTGGTTTTGAAAGACAGGTGCCTGCCAAGGAAGGCAGGAGCTTCTCTTGGAATAGAAAATGTAAACCCCCTCCCTCCAAATTATTAAAAGGGGCTCTCAGGCAAAGATATGAGGATAGGAATAACACTTCTTTAATATGTATAAACAAAATAAAGTAAAACAAAAACCAACAAACTACAACCTAATAGGAAAATTAGAACAAGATGCAGTATTAAACAAAAAAACAAACCCTGACAGTTAGAANGTGGGTCCTTGATGGCCCATTAAACAGGAAATGGCTCCCGGAAGGAGTTATCCATGACTCATAAGGCAAGGTGTTAATGGCCCATTAACAGGAGATGGTCTGGGGGAGGAGGCAAGGAAAACACTGCCCCTCCTAATTTTAACAGCTCATGAAGATGGAGATAGAATACAGACCTTCTGGAATATTTTTACATTGTAACCTAGGACAACTATCAACTACGTAATTAATGTTTACTGCCAATTCCCAGTCTGTGACCCTTACATTACATTGTCCAGTCTTCTGCCAAACCAATCCGGAAATGCCAACCTGGCTCAAAGATGGATGGCAAGAAGGAGAAAAAGAAATAACATACCATGTGTAAAAATCCTCCATCTTGTCTCTCAGCCCCCGCTGTACAGAATTTCAGACCCCCCTGTACAAAACCCCAAACTTTCCTCTTTTAATCTATAGTTACTACCATTTTACTATTTAAACTTTTGTGACTTGCAGTTCTTCATATAAAGTTGGTAATTTGTCCCATGGATTAAAATCAAAGCCACAGGCACTCTCAGTGGTAAACCAAGGTCTCTGACCTCCTGCTGGGGCTGAAAAGCCTCCTGGCCAGGCTTCAAGTAATTCAGGAATGTCATAGGAACCCCTGGGTTCTGACAATGGCCTTATTGTCTTCAATAACCAGGACTCAAAATCAGTCTGGAAGAGGAGAGTGATGGGTGTTAGGACCTCCCTCTGGATTTGTACTCTTTATTTCTTGTAAAAATGAAAGTTGATTTTTGCCAGCAGGGAACAGGGAAACAGCATCTAAGAAATTGTTTGGTGTAAACACCAGCAAATTCATTATTCATAGTTGTTTAATGAAAGTTTTATGTTAACAAATCTTCTTTTCCCTGGATGGCTCATAAGCTACTTGATGCCTTTTTCTCTCTTTTTGTTCCTTCAATGCATGAGGTCACATTCATTGCAGGTGAAGCTTTCAATAAACAAAAAATAAAGATTGGGAGTGAGACAGTAAATTTGACCACTCACTGGCTACGAGATTCCTTGTACTCAATCTGATTCAGCTCCATTATTCATTGCTTGAAATATTTCAGGAGAACTATGTTTAAAATGTCATTTACAATATGAAGATTTGTTTTTCTACAATTTAGTCTGAACATTTATGGTGCTCACAGTGTTCCCATCTGTGCTTATGAAAGTTTTCCTTCCATAAATAGGTGCATTTTGTTCTTCGTCTTCAGTGAGAGTCTCACGACTTTTATTGCGTCTGTGTTCTCAGAGGTCATTATGAATAACATCTTGTTGAAGCTGCAGGCAGAGATAAGAGGTTTATGCACAGCATCCCAAAGTAAGGACCAGCCATGGTGATTTTTAACAATTTCGGGGTTTTATTCTGTATTTTAAGTGAGCTGACTCTCTGTCAGAATGATTTCTCCAGGCCTGACATTTCCTCTGCTTAGTCTTGCTATTAGAGCTGAGCACACACATCAACCAGGCTCAACAAGGCAGGCTTCATCAATTTCCAGCTCCTTCTTTTTCCTCACAACAATATTAACAGCCTCTGCATTTTAAAATTGGCTGAGTTGCTGATTTTCAAGACTTTGTGGACTTTGAGGGATCCACCTGCAGGCTTTAAATTAACCCCAGGCAGAAGTGCTGGGGTCATTAGCACTTAATGGAGCAATACACCCATGTACTAATTAAGGGCTTCATTCTTTTGAACACTGTAATAAAATTATTAAGAACTCATGACATGAGTGAGGAAAATCAGCTGTTTTCTTCCAAAAAATGTAGTCTAACTGCTTTTCCCTTCAACTAAAAAAAAAACAAAACAAAGAAATCACATTACTGTCCAGGGCTTGTGTTGTATTTAGTAAGCCTGTGAAGCCCAGCATAACAAACCACTGAGATTAATAACGTCAGCTGATAAAGAAACCCCCTGTTGCAAGGAGGTGCTGTAATCACAGCTGGCCATGGTGCTGCAGCACTCTGCAGGCAGCCAGGAGGTCTGGGGAAACAGATCCAGAGCTGGCAGCTCTGCCACACCAAAGAGAAGACAAGGAGGGATGAGGGACCCAGCAGGGTCTCGCCTGCCCTTCATCCGCTTCAATTTTCCCAGTGTCCCACCGCTTGTGTCAGATTTGCATACTTTTTTATCTAGCTACCTAATTATTTTCATCATCAAAATTATATTCATAAACCCAGCCCACGGAGTGGGAAAAAACACAGTGACAGTGGGAGCACAAGGGGAGGAAGGGCTGACGCACCACAGAGCTTCTGCCAAAGCCTCAGCTGCCTCCAGCTGCCTGCACAGAGACAGGTTCAACCTCCACACACCCTCACCGACACTTCAGACAGACCAGAATGGCCAAATGAGAAAGGGTCACCCCTTTCTAGAGGAGTCCCCTGATGGAATTCTCCTCGGGCCAGGTGTTATGAGCCCTCAGAGATTCTATCACTGTTTGGGTTTTTGTCCTACAAATTCCCAGTGGCACAAAATAAGTGGGATGTGCACCTCAGGAGGTGATGGAAACAGAAAAAGGTTTACTAACTGTGAAAATAACAAAAATAACAAAATAACAAAGAGGTCCTTGGCTCTGCTAAACCACCCCCAAAATGCCATTGAGGTTCCTTTGTCCAGTGCTTTTATTATTGATGGCACAGGCGGGGCTCTGGCACTTGTCCAACCAGGTAACCCCAGGAGCAAAGTGAAGTCCAGGGAGTCCTGTGAGGTGTCCTGGTTCAGATCACTTCCAAAACAGGAAAGAATATGTTCTGGCTTTTTCACGTTTTATGGGGAAAAAAGAGAACTCAAATCCCTCCCCAACCTGAGCACCTTGTCCCAGGGGCGAACTGCTACAGTTCCCCTGCTCTGTTGGGTGCAGGGATGGTCAGGGGTGGCTGCTGTCACTTTCCTGCTGCTGTCACTTTCCTGCTGCTGTCACTTTCTTGTTACTGCCAAGCTTGAAAGATCCATCACTTGCCCCCTTACAGGCTGCTGGACTAGAAGCCTGGTTTTGCCTCTCTGCAGCCTATGTCTGATTTATTGATTTTAAATACGAGCAATAATTATCTTAGCAAACAGGGTGCACATGCTGCTGTTTCCATCCAGAAAACGTCTGAGCAATCAGGAATACCTTTTTGTCCAAGATTTCTGCCGCCCTTGTATTGGGGTGCCTGCTCCCCTGGGGAACTTTCAGGCACAGTGAAGTCTCCCAAATAATGTGAAAGTTATAGTAACTGTTGTGACTGTCTCCAAGAAATAGCTGATTTGATAATGGCCCTCCTGCAGAACAGTTAGATAGAGAATTAACCTAGTAAAACAGAATCTTATGTCACGAGCTGAGCTGAGCCTCCCTGCTCCTTTTGTCTCCTGTCTCTGTTGCAACACTCTCTCTGCTTGGGGATGCTGAGACTGGACACCACAAAGCCTGGAGGACACCTCACAGATTTTGGGGTACTGAAGAAGTGCTTGTCACCACTGAATGGTGATCTCGAAATGGGCATTGTGTCTGTGCCCCTGTGATGGTGCAAAGGCACGACAAGTTCACTGAAGTGCCAATATAAACCAGATTTTCAGCAGCTGCGTGTAGATATTTTTCTCACTCCACTGATGAGAGCTGCAGTGTAACAGACACCCTGAAGCTGGGTGATGAAGTTCAGCAAGTGAGGGGAAATGCTGGTATTATTCAGGAATTGATTGGTGTCTGCCAATATCCACCACCACTGGCTGGGGTTTGATGGAATAAGTGAGAAAACATGTTGAAAATGTGACAGCCAGTGAACGTGTTCTTCTTGAGTGCTTCAAATTGAGCAGAGCTTGCACAGATGGGGCACGTACCCTGACTGGCAGGAGCACTGCTTGTGTCGCTTTGCTAGGAAGGGTTTTGTTATCCAAAATATGATTTTATAGTCATCAGGAGGCTCTTTGTGCTAAAGACCTGGATTTTTCCAGAACTCTAAACCTGATTGTCTCCCTCATCAGCAGGATGCTTGTGCATGCACTAAATCAACATTTCTTACTAATGGGAACAGGAGGAAATCCGTGCCTCCTGCAATCTTAGTCAGTTGGTGCAGGAAAAAACTCTTCAAAACTTTTGAAAATTAAAGAAACAAATGTGGTTTGGAAGGCAAGAGTGAATTCATGAATCACAGCATGCTGCCCAAAGCCCAGGATTAGGCAGGGAACTGGCTTCCTTCACAGGCATTACATTTTGTCTGTACCACATCAGTTTGTCTGCAGGGGAAAGACTGCCTTTTTGTTATGATGTTTAATGGTTTTTGCTTGTGATAAAAGCAATAAAAAACTTTTTTTCTCTTATTAAGTGGGATCACTCTCTCTTAGAGCAGTTAGGAGTTAACAGTAGGGTAATAAATTAGTGGATCTATACTGCAGTGTCATCAATTCTGAGCTTATATGAGTGAATTTTTTAAGAAATTATGGTAGAAAAGACCTCTATGGCCATTTAGTAATCCTCTTGCTGAATTTATAAGTGAAAATGTTTAAATTCAAGAGTGCAGTTGGGCTTGTGAAGGAGCTGTATTTCATCCCTTCTGATGAAAGACCAGTGCTGTCTTGAGCCAGGGCCAGGTGTAGGTGCAGCCCAGGCCTGGCTGCAGCTGTATTCCCAAAATAAATGTAATGTGGGAGAGATCTCCCTGCCCTGACATGAGCTGAAAAAGGAGCGTTCTACCCTCATCCTGATGAAGTCATTTCTGCTGGAGTGCATAATTACCACTGAATTTTTAAACAGCTGTAACACATAATATTAATGCCTGAAGAGAACAGCAAAAGAACATTTCCAGGGAAACAAACCACCACATTTGCCTGCCCTCTGTCACAATGGGCTGAGATAAAACTAAAGCTGCTTGAGAGCTAACAGGGTTTAGAAACCAGTCAAAACTGAGAAAAACAACATTTATGAAGGGAGGGGATAACATGATAGAGTAAACCAGTAGGAAAAGTCAAGTTTTAGCCTCTGTTCCTATCTCACATTCCCAGCACATCCCTACCACTTCATCACTCTAAATCTGGCATATTGAAGGATGAAGTCAGAGCATAGCAGGCATGCAAGAATTGCCAGAGCTTGGGTAAAAAACCAAAATGTGTGGCAGAAACAACCCTGGGAGTGTGTGGGAGCTGCACACCCACATCAGGGATGTTAACACCGAGCCATGCGGAACTCCAGCAGGGGCACCTCTGCCCAGAGAAGTGAATAGGAAGAACAGGGCACCAGAAAGCAGAGGCAGACCCAGCTCTCTCTCAGAGCTTTATTTATGAAGGCATTTGGAGCCTCCATGCAGAACAGATCCCCTCCTGGCACCTGTGGAGCAGCACAGGGCTACCCTGGGCAGAGGAAAAGGTTTTTGTCAAACGCTGGAGTGAGGGAATGGACCAGCTGAGGGGCTGCTCTGCCCTGCAGATCCCACCACCTAAAGTCCCCAAGCCAAGGAGACCCTGCTAGAAATGCTAGTTTTTAACCAGTCCATCCTGCTGAGCCAGAAACCACAAAATTCATTCTTTCCTTTGCTCAGGTCTGGCTCAGGATCAATGAAGACCTCAAAGCTCCACAGTTCAAGTTCAGTTCAGTTCAGTTGGTGGAGAGAAGAGAGGAAGAATTTCAGACTGGTGTTTGGTTCAGGTTTGGTACCACTTTTTGGCAATTTTCTCTGAAAATCATATTTGAATTGCTCTGGTGAGAGAAAAACCAAACCAAACCCAACAAAAAAGCAACCTAAACAGGATCTGGGGACTGCAACATAATGACACACATTGCAGCTAGATACATCCTGATCCAAGAGTGAGTGATTAACTTGGAGCAGGGTAGTTTGATAAACTGCACAATAGGACGGTGGGCAAGGTGATGGAGCTGTTAGCAGCAAGGGATCATAAATCCTCTTTTCTGAAATGGGAACTGACTGGCAACTCTCTCTAGTGTATTACAGGTTATTTCATCTGCCTCTCCCTACAGACACGACTGAACAAAGATCAAGTCAAACAAGTGATTAAAAGTTGGCTCTTCAAAGTGTGGCGTTTCACTGCCTGAGAGCCAGGGCTGAACCTCACCCTGGGCCACAGTAGGTGTGCTCCCTGCAGCGTGTGGGGACAGTCACACAAGGATGGCATTTCATGGGGCTGCAAAGCTTTGTGGAGCTCATTGTTCTCTTTCCAGCAGTGTCTGTAAGAGGCTGGCTAAGGAAAAACATAGGCCAGGAACACAGAGTCCTTTGCCCTGGCAGTCTCCAGCATCAAAAGAGAGAAAAGTCCATTCTTCAGGAGCTCCAGACCCACAGCCCTGGCATGGCTGGTTTGTTGTTCCAGCCATCTGAGGGAGGTATCTCAGGACCTGCATGGGGAATCAGAGGTGTTTGGAAGGCAGGTCATGATGGCTCAGGCACAGCTGCATGTCAGCCTGTCCAAGTGACATCTTCACGAAGCCAGCTCCATCAGCACAGATTGCATGCACAGGCTGCTGCACTGAAATGTGTCTCCAGAATGAGAACTGAAAGAACTGTAACTTAAGTAGTTTGTGTGGTCTTGGGAGCAGAGATAAAGCTTTCTCCTTCACAGTACATGCCCAAGTCATGGTATAGGTCCAGACTCCTGAATGGCATTTCATCTCCTGCACCCTCAGGTCTGTCAGGATTTCAAGAAGGGAGAATAAACACATCTCAGTTTACCCCACCCCTGAGAGATGTGCAGCATCGATCTAGGAACACCTAATGTTCAAGGAGGACCTGAAACACATTCTTCCATTTCCTATATTGATCAGTCTAACCTGTAAACTATTGTATAAAGCAAAGGCTGGGAAGTGGCAGCGCTTTTCCCACTTCCTATTTTGAAAAGAAACAGCCACAGTGATCATCTTTTTAAAGAGTCATGGGATGGTTTGAGCTGGAAACAACCTTAAAAATCACCTCATTCCAATCTCCTGCCATGGGCAGGGACACCTTCCACTGGAGCAGATTGCTTAGGCTTTGTAGGAAGTCTGATAAGGACAGCATGTGCCACAAGTGCCCCCACAGGGCATTGCTGCCAGCAGCGCTTGGGCACTGCCATGGGCTGTAATTGGCTTGGGCATAAAGAGGGTGTTAAAAGATTTGGTGCTGTCTGGGTCTGTTCTGGGTCACACAGAGTGCCAAGGCCCTGGAACCTGAAGGTCCATGTGCAAACTGCTTCTTGCATTTTAACCCCACGGTTTAAGTGAGGGTTTTGGCATCTCAGCTATGGAGCCAGGCAGCTCTGTCTCACCTCAGCCTCACTTCAGGCACCCTTTAGAGCCTTACCCTGCACTGAGCTTGTTCTGTAAAAATTGCAAACAAGAGAGAAATTGTTCACATTATGCCTTTATGTAGCAGTTGTAAAGAGACGTCCATTTTGACCACAAAATATGTCCTTAATTAGACAGAAGAAGGTTACTTTCCTTCTTTTTTCTTT
>VXBU01003022.1:124814-174842 GCA_013400315.1 Bombycilla garrulus | reverse complement strand
TTTTTTTTTTTTTTTGGTGTGAAAATAAATTCATTACCTGCAGCAAATTCAAAGCCAGCTACAGAAGGGCAGCCTTTGTTTGAACCATGCCATGACCGACTTGCCAATTATCTGTTTTCTGTGCTTTCTTGGAAAACATACATTTATCTCTCATACCTCCCCTTTGCACAAAGCAGCTGTGTACTTGAGGTTACGAGTTCTTAGTAATGGCTTTAAGAATCATAGCTCACATTTTCAGGCTGTGCCCAGCCCGTGGCTTAGGAGTGGAAGGCAGGAGATGGAGGCAGTCTGCGTGGCCTTGTGAACCTGTTGTCGCTGAAAGAGATGGGAAGAGTTACTGAGCTCGTACCTTTGACCCAGGGCTGCTTGAGCAGAACCGACTTGTGCAGGCAGAACAGAGGAGCCCTGCCTGCTCCCAGGCTGGGGAAACACACTACAAAGCTGAGCTTTAAGAAGAAGGATTTAACAAAAATAGGAACTCAAGGTAGCTGAAAGAAATGGAACCTGAGTTTAATTGATGTCCAGAAAGGTCATTTCTGAAAGAATCTCCTGGGCTTTCCACGTGTGTCAGATGATTGTAGTCCCAAGTCTCTTGCGAAACTTTAAGAAACTTGGATTATCTGAAGCTGGGGGAGGGAGATTTGTTCAAGTGCCAAGATTCACAGGTTAACAACTATGGCCTTTCAGGGAGGATGACATTAAAAAAATATATATATATAAGACAGTGATAGTCCTTTTTTTCCCTGCTATGCATGGGATGGGAAGCAAGCCATACTCATACTGTTGAAAGACCCCAGACAGAAGCTTCACCTTTCCCTACAGGCAGTTTAAAATACTGGAGAAGAGTCAAACTTGTTGCAAAGGTTTGGAGGAAGAGGAGAAGCGTGGAAATCCATTCCTAAACATTTGCAGTGCTGGAGACATTAACGGCTGAAACATGGTAGACAAATGTGAGCAAAATGCACCAAGTAACATGTGGAGTAGAAAGCATTTACTATTACGTTTAAGTGCTTGCAGAATGTCTCTTTGTTGTTCTATTTACAAGGAGCACTTTGCATACAGAACATCCATCTCTCGCAGAGCCAGCACATTACTGTGATAGAAATTGTAAATTAGCAACAATACGGATCTGGTAGGGGGGCTGTCAGCAAAGGGCCTTTACCTTTCTCACATAAAATGGGAGAGGAAAACCTATTTTATGCCATTATGTCTTTGTCAGCCCACATGACAAGGAGGCAGTTACCCCTGCTGCTCAAAGCCTTTGACAGCCCTGTATAAAGGCACGCAGAGCAGAGCCACCTTCCATGGGGATTTAACAGCCTGAACGCTTTATTTCAAAGGGGAGCTGCATTCATCTCCCCTGGCTGGCATCCCTAACCCAAAACCTGAGCAAGAGGAAGGGCTGGAGGCCAGGAAAGCTCCAGAGGTCACATTGACACCATTTTGGTCCCAGGTAACAGCATCTCCTTGGAAACGTTTAAACCACTGGGGCATGCTGTACCTTGTATGCCTCTGAAGGCAGATGTTGGAGCAGCAGCAGGTAGAAAATAAAGAAAGGTCACAGATCATGGAATCATAGAATGCCCTGGGTTTGGAAAGAACCTTAAAGCTCATCCAGTTTCAACCCCCCTGTCATGGGCAGGGACATCTTCCACTAGACCAGTTTGCTCAGAGCCACGTCCGACCTGGCCTTGATGGACAGGCAAATCAGATTTTTTTCTGTATTTCAAGGGACAAAAACAAACTGTTCCAGCTTTCACTAGAAATGTGGCAGGAGCTGAGGGTGACCCAGCTGAAGCTCAAGCCAGAGAGGTCAGGACACATGTAGGCTTGCCAATCTGTGCCTTTAGTACACCTCCATGCTTGCACTGCCATGAAAACTTGCCTCATCTCCAGGCTGCACACAAATACTGATGTGTCAGCTTTGGCTGAGCTCCTGGGCTTCCAGATCTGACCTCACACTGCTGTGCCACGTGGACTCATGACACAATGGTACCAGCCAACCTGGATCCCAGTTTTGCTTTATTTTTGTATCACTTAGGTTGTGTATGTAGGTATTTCCGGGGTAATACTAGAAGAGCAAAGTGAGTGATCTAAATTAATCTTATATTTAGCCTTTCTGAAATAGCCTCTAAGAGGTAATTTGGGCCAGTAATGAAGTTTTCCTCTTCTTGTGATGCAGCTTTCTTGTTTCACATAGTACATGTTTTTTTCCTAATTATGTTTGAGTATTTTAGCTACTTAACCAAGATGTGGGAGATCTTTTGCAGTTGCAATAAACTTCTGGCAGGAGAAATTGTTACACAGCCCGTTAAATGTGATAGATTGCTAAAGTTTTTAGAAAAGTGCAGACACAGTACATTGTATTCAAGCTATCCAGATGTTACTAATTTTTCCATTTCTAAGGGGTTGCATTTTATTTTACCAGAGGCTAGACAGTTGAAAAAGTCTCACACACAGGTTTGACGTCCTATAACAATACAAGAACAGAACTAAATTTCTACTGTGTCACCAAGTTCACAGGTCACAAAGAGTTGCTAAGGAAGCAGAGTTTGAGCTTTGTGAATAAGACAAAATGACAATTTTCAGCTTTCACTTCTCAGTTGTCTGGCTTGCCTGAAAAGAATTGGAATTGCTCTTGTAATGAGCCTTAAAAAATAATTAACTGTGCTTGGTTAATTTCAGTGCAGAGACAGTAATTAACTGTGCTCTTTCTTGGTGACTTGGAGTACAAAGGAAAAAAAAAAAAAGAAAAACAAAAGAGATGTGCTAATCCAGTACCTGTGCTTAAGAAACAGAAGTGGGATGTATTCCACCTGTGATCACAGCCGGTGCTCAGTGCTCCAGAGAGCAGTTTTGGAAGCCAGGCCGTTGCAGAGAGGAGGAGTGTAAGTTTTGTGCATTTGCTGATAGATGATGGCAAATTCATCCCACAGCAGAGAGTCCTCAGGCTGGGAGTATTCCCTGCAGGTGAGCACTAAACCCAGGGACAGTGAACAGTACCTGAAACTTGGGATAAAATAACCAGCTACTGGAAACCCCAGCGTGGACTTGGAGTTTCATGCATGTTTTCATGCATCCCAGTAATACAGAGACCCTACAAGCCCCACCTGTTGAAATAAGCCCTACATCTGCTTTCTAAACCTCATTAGTACCATTAAAAGGTAAGGAATAAACACATAATTTGTCCAGTTTGGCTGTTGAGATTGGGGCACTTTGGACATGGATTATTGTATTTACATATGATCTGTGTCCAAGTCCAGGGCGTTCATTACCACTGCCTAGAGTGCACTCAGGAAATTTGTGACTTTTTTGAAGAATGATGTGGGTTTTGAAAATGGAATTTTCCTTCTGCGTCTTCAAGGATATTCTCATCCAGAAATATGAAATTTCGATGCTTAAGACTCCCTGGTCTTTGCTAATCAGAAAGAGATTAGAATGGAAAACCTAACCTTTACTGTGAGAAAATGCACAACTGGACATGGTTTTGTTTTTCAAAGAATTCAGAGGTTTTTTGTTTGTCACAGCATGAAACAAAAAATGTGAAGCTTAAAAGTAACTTTGAAATTCATCGTCGACCTTTAATATTTAGCTCTATATTGCCTATATTTTTTTTTTTTGCCTTTCCAAAGATAAAAATCCTCATAACAGCAAAGATTTTGATGGCAACAACACACACACAAAAAAAAAGAAAGTCACTTTTTCTCCTCTTTCTGGAAAAAAAAGGATTCGTTTTGAGGTCAGGACTTCTCCATGATTGAGACAGGCAAAAAAAAACATCAATGAATATTAAGAAAACTGTCCTACTTGACAGCAATAAAGCTGTCTCACAGCTCACTTATGAAAGCTTTAATCTGAAGATTTCTGACTCATTAACATGCAGATTATTGATATTATAGCCTTGTTACAGCTCGCTGCAGGAGAAATTTGCTCCAGGATCCCTCTCTTGGCCACACATTAAGTTCTGTTCTGTTCTGCCCAGGTTCTTCCAACAGACCCTTTGTGCCCAGGTGCCCTCCAGCACCTCATTAACAACACATCCTCTACCTGCACAGTTTGTGCTCTGTCTTCTCCCAAGGAGGATGTGTGGGTGCAGTGAAGTGTTCTGTGATGGTGGGACTTACTTGACATTTTTTAGAAAAAAAACCTTATAACCTTAGGTATGGCAGAGGGAAAAAAACCCAAACATTATATCATGGTCCACCAAAAAAAAAAAACCCAGCCCACGTTCTTTTGAATTGTGTAGAAAGTTTTCACAGCTATTATAATTTTTTTTTTTTTTTTCTGAAACGTAGAAGAAACAGTCCCAAAGTGTTGGGTCTTTTTTTGTTTGGTTGGGGTTCTTTAACACGGCTGAAACTGGTAGGGGAAGAGACCTGGCCTTCTTATTCTTATTTGTTCACAGTGCCCGGAAGAAACATTTGCAAGATAAAAGGAAGACTTCCTACCCAGAAGAACATGGACCAGGGTGAAAAAGTAAAGTCATGTAGCTAATTTTATATGAGAGATGGAAAATCATGGCTCTCTGTGTATAAAAGACCATGTTTCCTTAGGACAATGATCTTTCCCTGGTGCCCAAAATACAGAAACAAAGAGGAGCTAGGATGTGGTCCTGCTCCATTCCCAACTTTTCTCTTCCTTCCTGGGAGCACCACCAAGTGCTGGGGGAAAAATGAGCCCAGGACCATGGAGCAAGCCCAGGAGCAGCCTCTGAGGTCTGTTCATGTTTCCAGATTGTTCCAGAAATAAAACTTTTCAAGTTTCCTTCACCTTTTTGTTTGGAGTCTGCCCTGCAGCTGTGCCCAAATGGCTGTGTTCACAAGGCATGCCTGAGCCTGCTGTTCTGCTGCATTTTTGGTTTTTAACTTTATCAATTGTTCTGATCCTTTCCCAGCTGCATTGTCTGGAGGCCTTATGTTGACTCTTAAGAGAAGCTGTTTTATTAACTTCCACAAAATGCATACATAAAATCTGACAAAATGCCAGTTAAATACTTTCCTTCAACCCACTGGGGATAAGATATTTTCAAAGAGTTGGAAATAACGAGTATTTGAACAAGCTGCATTCATTTTTCAGACTATCAGACACTGTTGAGACAGAAATGCTCCCCTACTTAAAGATATCATTCCCTCCTTAAATAATCTGAGTTCCACAGAAACATGGTGTGTCATTAGCTCCCTGTATGTTCTCCTGCGCTGGGAAGGTGCTTGAAGTGGGAGTAAGAGTTTACTGAAAGAAGTAAGTATTTTTATTTCAAATTCCCAGGAGGCAAAACATTAACGGGAAAGAACACACAGTCAGTGAAAACCAAAAGGAAAGATGAACAGGAGAAGATTAACTAAGAGGGAAAGTAGAAAGTCCTCAATCACATGGAGTTGTTTTAGCACTCAGCACTAAATAGAAATGCTGAAATCTTTATGAAACATCCTTAAAAGATATTGAAAAGGACTCTTATCATCATTGAAACATGAAGCCAGATTAATTCCTCCTGCACTCTCAAGAAGATTCTTTCTTCCCTGTCTCTTCAGCTACCTCTCCTCCATGCTCTAGACAACACTGTATTTGAAAAGATCACTGTTACCTGCAGCTGCTGAAAAATGGGCTTAAACAGCTCCAACTCTTTCTCCAAAGTAAAACCCCCTGATTTATTTTCAAAGCAAAAGCAATTCAAACTCTGAAGAAATTAAATGCGTCCTTAAAAGCACAGGTATCCTCTGTAAGAAAATCTCATCCCCTTCTTGGGTATGAGTGAAATGGGTACAAAAGTGGAACAGACTGGCTCAAGGATGGTCACAGTCAGAGAAAACCAGGAGAAGTCCACGAAAGGCAGCCTGACAGCTGAAGTGAAGGAATTGAAGGGCTGGCCCAGCACTGCCCCAAGGCTGCTCCTCCTGGGGTGCTGCTGTGGCCGTATCTTGCAGCCTTCATCAATTCCCTGCACTCATCTCCTTCCACTGCCTAATTAAACTAATTACACAGGCCACAGAAAGCAGCCAGGCTGCCCCCACTCAAGTCTGTCTGCAGCAATCTTGTGTCCCAGGCACATCTAATCTATAGCAAGGAGCCTGGGACGCTTTTTGTTTGTTTTAAGACGTGGGAGGAATCATTTGGTCAGATGAAAGCACCACTAAGGCACGTGCTGAGGTTTCAGCCCCCCTTTCTAGTCTTTCTTAGACTAGAGACTAGGTTTTGGTGGGGAGAAATGTCTGTGTCTCACATGAGAATTGTCTCAGATTAAATCAGATGTCTGAAACTGGTCAGAGGAATTGTTCCATATAAAAATGCCTGTTTCCCTCCCTGAGGCAGGTCAGGCTGCCTGACTTCAGCAGACACCTCCACTGCAAAGGCTAAAATTTAGTTTTCACCACCGTAAGAAACCAAAACTATAAAAAACCTACAAAAGGACACAAAAGATATGCAGGGGTTCAGTAGAATATTTGGAACACAATTATAATTTCAAGCACACTTAAGCATTTGGATTCAGATTTAAAATCAAGGGTTTCTGGTTCTTTGTGAAACTTGGTGAGAAGTTTTCAGAACTGACAGAGGGAGCTGGGCCAACCCGTAATGAGTTGCTCCCCCTCCAAAAAAATTAGCACTCAGTCATCCACCAAAGGCAGGCTACCTCAGCAAGAAATGATGGAGCACCACTTAAAAGCATATTTTTTCTCCAGTGAACAAACTTGATAGGATGATCTTTGTCCTTCCCTTCACATCAACATGACAGATACCCATTATTGTTGGTACAATTGAAAATTGATTGAAAGCACCCCATCACTTTCTTCTTTCTTTATAATAGAGTAGGATTATTTACCCAGACAGGTGTTTTGTGATAGAGGTCATATCTCCAATCACTGGCTTTCCGTGGCATAAAAATAATTATCATTCATGACATGGTGTGTCACCAGGATCTCTCTCCTGCAGATTCCAAGGGATAAAACAGTTTTGTAGCTTTACACTCTGGTCATCTCCATCACTCTAAGTTGTTCTCACTAGGGTTTTGGTTTTATTGTTGAAAAGAAATGGCACCGTGTGATAGTTGTGATACTCACACATTAATTTTCCCACTGTTATCACTCCCCTCCCCTGCAGTTTAAAGGGTTAATGAATTTGTTGCAAATATTGTGCCGTAATAAAACTTGTCATAAAACCTGTGGAGTGAAATATCTGCATAAAAGAAACATGAAAACAGAGAAGTAGCTGTTTTGGGGGCTGTTTTCCTCCCTTATTTGAATCAAACCCCAAAATTGAGTTAAAAGATTAATGGTTTAATACTTTCTGAATAAAGAATTGTTTTACCTGCTTAGCTCCCAGGATGCAAAACAAAAGTACACCTGTGAATATATTGATGTTTTACCTGTAACTGATTTGTGTGTGTATATATATATATATATATATATATATACACAATCCATCAGAAATGTAAAGCTTAAAATGGTTTATAATTTGCAAAATATTAATTTCTCAAAAATTCATGCTAAACTCTTTTACTGGTTATACAGGTTACATTCATCTGACCTTCCAAAGAGCTCCTGGAGTGCAGAGGAGTAATCAGCAAATTGCTGAATAACATTAAAGGTCAACTTCAGGTTCTCAGCACTTCAAATATCACAGCCATGTGTACACTGAGCAAAACCCCACATTTGCAGCAGCTTTTTCTATGGATCACTGGATTGGAGTAAAACTGCTGCAAAGTTCATGCCCAGCTGCTTTTTTCTGTGTCCATTTTATCCCATTGAGAATATGGTTTTAGCCTTCCAGACAGGACAGCTTTTTTCTGATGGTGAACAATATTTATGAAAGTCTCTTATTTTTTCTCTATATTGGTGACATTGGATACTAAACCTTATCTGTAAAGAAAAAAAATTACCAAGGAGTATTCTGAGAGACTTCAGGTTTTTGAAATCCTTGGAGTACTTCTCTTTTCCCCAGTCTGCATATTTGCATTAGCTGCAGATAAGAATAACCATTCTAGTCTGTAGGACATCAGCTCTCTGACAGCACAGCTGGGTGTCAGTGGCAATGTGATGGTTTCTTGGGTAACTTGGTTGTAGATCTCTTCAGGATTTCTGATTTTTCAGAGAAACCAGTTTTGCAAAACAGGAGGAAGCATTAAAATTCAATTTTTCTGTCTCACACAGTCTCCTATCCAACACACTTTCATTTGTTGCACAGTGCATGAGGCAGCATACTAGGAAAAGAAAGAATGAGGATATTCATTTACCTAAAAGAACAGAATATAATGTTCTTCACACTGAAAGCAAGAGAACATGAGTTCTGCTTCAGTTCCCTGTTGTGTGCGGGACAGAGAAAGTTGTGTGATCACACTAGACCTTCAAGTTTAAAGATTTTTTGACTCCCTGTGGTTTGTCACTGTGACCCAGGATGCTCCAACAGGTGCCAGTCTTAGGGCCTTGTCCAAAGCCCTTTTGATTCTTTCAGAAGGTCCCAGTGGACACAGTGGCAGCTCCATGAGATCCAAACGCTGATCGAGTCACTCTCTCCCCTTACATCCCCATGGATAAGGGTAAATCATGGGAAGGACATTTCTGAGGTGCTCCTATCTCCACAGATGGGGGCTTCACTCGGTTTCCAGGAAATGAAAGATGTAAGGAAGGAAAGACTTCAGCACATCGCTGGTACAGAGTGAAATCCCATGATTTGGGTGGGGTACCAGACACCCGGTTTTTAGGGGCAGCTATTTAATTTACTGTATGTAGAATTAACTTAAAGGCTGTCATGAAGAGCAACTGCTCATCCAGAAAGTTGAGGGAGTTATTAAATCTTTGGAAATTCAGCAGCAGACATGGAACACAGAGGTTTGTGGCCAGAGGCTGCTCTGAGACGCGCCGGTGCACTGTCATTTATGTCAGTGCAGGAGCTGTGGAAGAATGGGAAGCATAAGGTGAGTCTGAAGACTTCGAAGACTTCTGAGGAACTGACTCTGCTCCCGAGATGGAGTTGCCTTATTTCTAATGTCAGCACTGTGTGGGGAAGGAAAGTGAGCAGGGAAGGAGAAGAAAGAGAATGAAGGAGAGAATGTGGAAGGAATGCCAATCGACAAAAATCACAGAATCAGCTCCCCTTACTCCAACCTCCTGTTTCACATCAAAGTAAAAGGAGTTAAAAGAATGACTGTGTGGACTGAGGGAAAACTCAGGGCTTCGCTGAGACAGAGAATGTGTTTCTCAGGCTGAGCACAGAGCAAAGGTGGAGAGCCTTTGTGCAGGTCGTGCTGTAGCGTGCAGTCAGGGAGTGGAGCAGTTTCTGCTTTTCTGCTTTTCGCTGTGTTTTGAAGAACAGCAATGACAACTATATATTAAAAGTCCTGCAGTGCACCTCTCTCTTGAGCAAGTTTTCTGTGGATTTTCCCAGAAAGGGGCTAATATCTCCTCTGAAGGACAATTCCCACCAGCATCTTCCTAACTCCATGCTGAAACATTACATTAGTCCAAAGCTGGGGGGTGGGAGGAATTATTCACTGTTGAACCCACACCACTGCTCCTTGAATTATTCTGAATTCTCTAAAGAGGTTTCAGAGCCAAATATAAACTGGGCTCAGTTCAGCTTAGGCAGTAAATCCGGCGAGGTCACAACTTGGGGGAGGGTGACAGCTGCTCCTCGCTGAACCACACGTGCTGCTTGTCTCAGGGAGGAATTATTGAGCATCTGCTGTGGTGTGATATCCCTCAGGGGAAGGCACGCACGGCTTTACCCAGGGGCTGTGCTCCCCTCGTGCCTGCCAGGCTCCTCCAGGCGCTGAGGAGGGATCTGGCCTGCAAACTAGGCAGCAGCCCCTGTGCTGATTACAAACATTGCCACTTCCCTTGGCGTTCTTAGCGGCAAGAACAGGGTTGGAGATTTCGCAGTGGTCCCTGTTCAGGGCCTAATTGGAGGAGCTGATGGAGGGTGCCAGATGAACGCACTGGATTCTCCTATTCAACAACTTGAGGGCCTCCATAATAACCCCCAGGCTCAAGCTCTGATTCTGTTCTGGAAAAGCAGGAGCAGAAAAGGAGCCTCAGTGGCTCTTCTGTTTGCTAGGCAGGCAGCACACTGTAACTCTTAGGGAGCTTCCCACACCTTTCAACTTCAGACTGAATTTTGTGGTGCTTTTGTCAGTGTTTTCAAGGTGGAAAGAAAGGTTTCAGCTGTTGCATTTAAAATTCAGATATGCATGTTCATGTAGCCTCGGGCCAGAGACTGCAAAGAATCTGTAAAGTGGTGGATAGGAGATGGAATCTGTGCTCTCTGGTAAAACAGCTCTGTTTTCTTCTTACGCTTTTTGTTTTTTATTTAACAAGGCATGAACATTGCCTCGCACGGCAACTGCACGCTAGAGAGCAGGGCTGCAGAGCTTTGAAACGTAAATGCTGTTTCTTCCTACCCTCCCTGGAGGTCTCTCACTGCTATTTATTTTCATTAGTAGAAATGAAAACAAATTAAGGTGTGCAACACTCAACAGATAGGACTGCAGCAAGCACAACTGCTGGCACCTGGAGCATTTTGTAACTCCACTGGTGTCCTCACATTTGAACAAAGCTCAGCTGACTCAGAAATGTCAGAGACTGGAAATCCTTTTTTTTTTCTCTGGTTATATCATTGTATAAATTTCTTGATCTCACAGTTCCTGTTTTACCCCCAAAGCCAATTCCCCTCCCAGCCCTCCCCAGAGGTCTGTCTGCTTGAATGATCAGGGTTCAGCTCCTCAGCTGGTTCAGCTGGTTTGCTCCGTTTGCTTAAATACCTTTGGGTTTGGTTACACTCGTTACCAATATACACCCAGCTGTATTTGAATAGTAATCCATATTATGAATTATGATAAGCACTTTGTTTCCCTCCTTCGTGTAACCTTCAAACCTACTGGTGCAACTGTGTGCACATTCCTCAGTCTTGTTTTCCTACCAAGTTCAATTATTCTTCCTGGCCAATTCAGTTCCATTTTTTTTCACTTATTTAAGAGGTTTTGAAAACACAGGGCATACTTTCTTTGGTTACATGAAAGGCCCCAATTTTTCCACACATCAGCCCAACTTTTACTGCTGCTTTCTTCCATTTTTGCTAGGATATGTTGCTTCTATTTTTGTGAGTCTTCCTAATTGCCTGGAGAAGAAACTTAAAGCCCAGAAAAAGGAAAGCCAAGTGTTCTGGATCTCCACTGACAGCAATGGTACGAAGGGTATCACTCCTGAGCTATGTTGGCCACAGAATAAATTAATACCTGAGTTAGGGAAAACAAAAATTTCACAAAATGAAAGTAAGCCTTAAAATATGGGCCTACAAAAACACTGAGGTTATTGGTAAATCATCTTTCTTATTCTTCCTGTCTAGTGGATGGCAAAATGTGTAGATGAATACCTGAGAAAAGGGAATAGAGTATAGGAGGTCAGGAAGGTCAGGAAAAAAAGGGCCAATATATTTTCTTTCAAAGTTTTTTACTTCCCCCCCACCCCAAAAAACACAGCCTCTTCTCAAAATTAAAACAAAAAATATCTTGAAAACTTCCAGCAATCTAGAAAGAAAATTTGGTTTTAAAACTCAGATTACAAGTATCAATTATGTCGCATCCTAACATTTCATAGAGTGATAACCAAAACACTATATTTTGCAAATACCACTTACAACGTTGTTCAAAGTAATGCTTAAAAATATTGTTCACTTTGAAAACAAAACAAAAAGAGAAGACTGAGGGAACTCATTTTTATTACACTAAAAGGCCCCTCAGCCAAGCCTTTCAGCTGGCGTAACCCACAGCTTCTCTCAGCTGAAGACCAGGTAATTTGCCCACATTTTCCATCCTGCTAGCCCAGGGCCAAGCCCACAGCAGCACAGCAAATGTTATTCTAGGTGCCTGCACTCCCAGTGTAACTTCCACCTGCCAGAACTTGCTGATGGACCGGGCGCTTGTGAGAATCCTCCTGCCCTGTGCCAAGCTCAGGCACAGATGGGTTTTTGGAAGTAGAGGGAGTTCTAAGGCATCGTGTGTAGTTCTGAATCTTTCCCCTTGCCACGCTGCCAGTTTTCATCCCTCGTTTTATTTTCTGCAGAACTTCTCCACAATGCCTTTTCTTGTTAATTAGGATGGCATCGCGCCAAGTAAAGGGTTTTGGCTATTACTAGAGCTCCTGAGACAGCTTTTGTCGAAAGTTAATATAATTTCCTGCACTCTCTGGGAATGCACAGCCCTAAAATTGGATTGACTCTTCATACTCCTAAATTGATGAGGTCAGCATATTCTTTGAATTGTTTCCCTGCTTGTAAAACACACACGGGGTACCAGAGAGATTTACATGCAGTGAAGATGAGATTATGTGCTGACCTGACTCCTTCTGCTCCCAGACAGAAATCCCCACTCCTTGAACCATGTCTGCAAAGCAGTGAGCAGTTTTGGTGGTCTAATTCAACAGCTCTTCCTTTACACTCCGGCTTAAATTTCATTATTTTACTGTTACTTTCTTCTGGAATTAAAGATTCTGGCTCTGACAGGGCATTGTAGCTGTCTCCAGGTTAGTAAGGGGGCACCCAGATGAACGTTCATTGATTCTACAAGCAAACTTTGTAATAACAATGTAGGATTTAGACATCAAACTATTTCTGTTTCAGATTGGGATGTTTACTGACAGAAAAAGAACATGGAATGTTACCAAGTCTGCTTGCATCCTCTCAGGTGCCTATAAGCTGTGTATTTCAGTGGAAATCATTGCAGGTAAAGAGCCATTAGCCAAGTCTGTGACAAATATGTAATCTCGAGCAAAAGGGGAGATGGAATGTATGTTGGTTGGGTTCCCCTCTCCCCACACAGAATTTTACCATTTCTTCTATTTTGCAATACAATGACATAGAAAGGAAGAGAAAATAGGCTACCACCTCCACCAAAAAGCTTTAACTAATAACACAGAGATATTTTGTTGATTTAAAACTTTTCAATCTAACTAGCAGACATTTTATAGACTACTAAAAAAGAAGAAAAAAAGAATGAAGCAAACTTATTTTGAAACAGAAAAGTTGAAACATTCCATATTGAAGAATTGAATCAAATTGCCTGATTTCTTCAAAGTTTTCTCATTACTCTTCCAAGCAATTTTCTCTGAACTGACAAATCTCCATGAAGTGTGTTGGTTTTGACAAACCAGTAATTTTTGACAGAACCATTCAGCTGTGACATTTCTAGCCCTGTGACTGTAATCTTGCCCTGAAATGCTGCTTCTGATAAGAAAAGCCAATACTGGAGATCAGTGGTTGGGCTCTCAGATGGTGGGTATCCAGTTCCCATCACCTTGGCAGCAGCTCTGCTGCAGCTCCTGCCTCCCCACACGATGCTGGCAGGCTCCACTTCCCCCAGGCACAACTCTGCCTCTGCTCTTTGAGCTGCCTCTGCTCTTCCCAGGGTGCTCCTAACAAAGGGGCACACACCAGGTGGGTTCCTTTTGTTCTAACTAACTCTACTCCGCTATTTTTAGCTCTTCCCCCTCTCCCCATGATCCCTGGACCATTGCAAATGGATTGTAGCTGGTTTATGTGTTCACTGCACAATTCCCGGCCAGTGCTCACAGAAACACACGTTGTCCAACTTCAGAGCTGACCTTCTGACCTCTCAACATTCCAAAGATGTTCTAGGGATTCCTTAACTTTGATTAAGTCTGATTAAAGATTTGACAAAACATCAGTGCTTCAGAAAGTCTTCCTAAAATCGGTGGTCACTGTGAAGAGGAGGTCATTGTATCTGTGTGTAGGCTCACACCCACCCAGAGGTATGAAAGGCCTTTTAGAGAAGGATATTATCCAAGTGCTACAAATCTGTCTTCATTTTGATTATGAATGGATGGAAAAAAAACTTATGACGTCAGTCGCAAAATGGACTCTTCTATGACCATCCCCAAATTCACATTTTGTCTAAAAAGGGAGATTTGTTCATGTTATTCCTCAACAGCTGGATGCAGCCCCACCTACCAACGCCTCACAGCAGCATTTTTCAAACTGTTCTGTGCAAGTGCCTGGGGGCAGATGCACGATCCCGTGAAGGGATACAAAAGAAAATCCTAATGGCTACCACATTTTTTATCATGTCAGTGTTTTGCATCTTAACAATGAAGGCAGTAGGGTAGAATGTCCTTTCAAATTCCGTGAGTAAATTGCTTTCTCTTTTTTTTCTTGTAATAACTAGATTTTCAGCTAACAGATGGCAGCTACAAGCTGTCAATCATTGTGAAACCCAGGGATAGATGAAGCACAGCAAATGTATTGTTATTGCCTGCCAGGCTGGAAGTGTGTCCAGGCTGCTGCACGGCTCCTTTGTGTTGTGCTGGGTCCATGGATTTCACAAGCACAGTTCTTCTGCCAGGCACCCACGGGAAGAAAGAGGCCACATCCAATTTCTTATGGACTTCATCAGAAACACAAACATCATCAGACTCAGATCCATCCAGAGGAAGAAAAAGAGTCTGGGCCCACAACAAAAACAATGTTCCCTCCTAGGCAAACAGTTGTTTAAGCAGAAGGACCTTCAAAGCAAAACTTTTGTAGAAGGGACAAAAAGGAAATGAAAATTATTCTTGCTTTAGGGAACTTGTGTGATGTCCAGAACCACAGCTATTGCCTTCCAGAGCACACGGTCACTCAGCCCTGAGCACCTCCCTCCTCCCAAGGTCACGAATGCTGGCTGCTGCCACTTGCCCGGACACATCACAGCAGCCTCAAGATGCTTCAGCTGTTCAGAGCAGCTGAGCACAGAGCCACAAGGGCTCAGCCCCAGAAAAAACCTGGTTAATGTTTCCTCATCCCCAGATACCTTGGAGTTTCATTGATTCATTTGTGTGCCCTGTGACAGGGTTATAAATGCCTGCTTTTCCTACCACTATAACGTAATGTCTGGCTTAGCATAAATGGTTCTGTTTCAGAATGTAGGTGCAAATAAATATCTATTGCACCTAATAATTTATCACTTCTAATCAACTCTTGCATGTCTAAACAAGGGAGTAGGTATTTTTGTCCTTTCTGGAGCCTCCTGTAAACTGCTGTTTTTCTCCCTGAAGCATTTGGGAGCATTAATTTTGGTAATTAAGTGAGAAAAATAGGAATAGTCATCCTGAGAGTGGTATATCTGTAAGGGTGGAACAAGCAGGAGTCAGAAGCAGTAATTTAGGCTGAAATGACTCCACTTAACAACAGCAGACCATGCATGCTGCTCCTGCTCTGGAAGCATGCGGCAGAGGACAGTGGGAGAGCATTCAGAAAAGACATGAAAACTGCATTGCATTTGGATCTTTATGGAAATGTTGACTAGTCTCAGCCAGGGTAGTGGTCCTGCTCTTCTAATTTTTTTGAACAGTTCTTAATAGCTCTTTCTCCCCCTCTCTTTTCAGACCAAACCTGGTTAGCATAAAAGAAAAAAGATGGGTTCTGTTTTTTGAGTAAAACTGAAAGTACTAAAAGAGAGTTCAAAAATCACCAGTTTTTCATTAATTTCATGAAGAAAAATAATGAACTAAACTAAAAATTACTGATATTTTTAGTTACAGACCTAGGAAAGCAGTCCTTATGGCAGACAGAGTTACTACTGCTAAAGACCAGATAAACTAAATTGATAAAAATAGGGGAATGTATATAATATTCTTCTCTGACCATGTCCTTCACAACAGTGGAAGTGTGGCACAAAAATTCTCATAATTGTGCATTGCTTTAGAAAAGATGATTATCTTTCTCTACACTTGCAGTGAATGGTGAAGCTGGTCAAGGCATTCTTAGTTGGGTATATTTTGTTAAAAATACTTTGGGTTTGGCAACAGGGAGAAAAAATTCCTAATTCTGGTGACTTTAACAGAGTGGGAAGCAACAGGGCAGAGTTTCAATGGCTCTCAGAGGGCAAAGCCCAGCACAGATCTTCAAGGTACATCAGAAGCTTCCCTTATTTTCCCAAATGACACATCTGTGCCATCTTGGCTGGAGGCACATGTTCTGGCTCCAGCAGATAGCCTTTGTTACATATTTTTTCTTTCCTAGAAGACCTCAGATGAGTATTTCATGGCTTACATGACAGTTTTTAATACATAACATTTCTGTATGAGTGGTTAAAGTCCAGAAGCAGGCTAAATGCTTGGAGACAAATGTGCCTGACTGCTCTGAATGTCACAAAAGTTTCTTGCAATAGATGACATGTGTCTAGCTGAGAGCATCAAAATGGAAATCATGCTGTACAGGAACGAACTGAGGCACCTGCTTCAAGAATATTTCCTGTGAAACATTTTCTTTCTTTCCAATTTCCTTATCTACCAGGTCCCTGAGTCTGTCAATAATGTGATGGTGGCTTTGAATTGCAGCCTGCATAAAAACTTTTGGTAGGCTTTGAATAAAAGAGACCACGTGTCTGAGTTTATCAAACTACCTATTATTTTTTATTATTCCTCTCTCTACAACTTGTCTCTGTTAGACCAAATTTTCTACCCTCTGGTAATTCAGCCCAAGAGCCATAAGCCACTGAAAACAGCTTGCAACTGAAGGTTTTCCTCCCCCCTTACTGAGACATGAAATGAAACAACAAGTACATCCATCACACTGATCGATAAAGATTTATCTTATCATTATTTTCACTGAACGCCAATGGAAATTTAAGCTTAGTAATTAGAGCACACCCACGCATCACTGCTGGAGCCATTTTCAATGCCAGTGATGATACTTTAAAGATATTTCTGGTTTGGGCCCACCCAGTCCTTTGGCTACTAGAGTGACCCAAAAGGGTCACTTTCAGGCTTTGACAGGCAGAGACTCGTGCAGCACTCACCACTAACAAGGACACTAATAGAAGATGACAAAAGTAAATGGGCCCAAGTTTTTGCTTGATTGCTCCATTTCATTATAATTCTCACCGTTTCATGCTGCTCAATGCCTTTCAGCATTAAATAACCAACCTGCACAGAGGAGCAAGCAGCGCCCTTCCTGCATGACCCATTTTTGGAAGGGTTCTCTAAGCATATTCCAGTTCATGGGAAAGAAATAATGAGCAACAATGCAGACAAGGCACTGAACTTCAAAGCAGACATTGAAAGTCCCCCTCTTCTATTACAGCTCTGTTTTCTCACTTGCTGAACCAGTTCATCTGCAGTCACCTGCCACCCTCACCCTCAAAGTTCAGGAGCAGAGCTACAAGCGGGGTAAATGTGCTCACCACCCTCTTGGGCAACAGCCCAACCATGCAGAGGCAAACACACAGAAAAGGATTTGTTCCCTCACAGGAAAATTATCTCGGGGCACAGCATTCTACCACATCTCAAAGGTTTATTGAAATTCAGATAAGGCAAAATCTTCCCTCTTTTTATTTGCTGCTCTGTGTGGAGAATGAAATCATTCCCTCCAGTGTTACAGACTATTTTCCAGCCCTACTCGATCCTTATAAACCAGATGACCTTCCTGCAAGCACCAGCCAACCCCACGCATTTGCCTAGACTCCATTTTTATTGCACTCTTATACAGGCAATGGTTCTATCATTTCTTTGTATTCTAGTCTTCAAGAAACTGCCCTTTTCCTTTTTTTTNTTTTTTTTTTTTTTTTTTTTTTTTTGTAGTGGGCTTTCTTCTTTTTTCAAATTACTGTATGCTTTTAGGTAGTTTCCTAGTCAGAAGATTCTCCATATCACGAGGACATTAGGTACAATTTTGACTGCAGTGAAAAGGTTGTAATTCAGGAATAAATGAACTGAATACATAAAGTCACACAAAAGAATTACCTGTATGAGACTGGAAACAGACCCCTAGCCGCTGTTAATTAAAGTGACTTTTCATCACATTGTCTTCTCTTATAAGGGATGTAGTAGGCAAAGTGCCCACTTGTGCCTTTATTTTCCACAATTGCCTTCTAGGCTTTCCACCAGCTCCCGTGGAAAGCATTAATTAAACACAAGGATGGCAGAGACTGCAAACAAAGATCCGTTCTGTTGATGATGTTTTGCCACTTACGTTTGAATTCAAGAATCTTTCCCATCAGTAATTCATATTATAAATCAATTTAGCAAGCTATCAGACTTTAAAATCAATTACACTGGATCAAAGGCCGTGTTTGCAGATAATGCATGAAGGGACACTCTTACACAGCAATGACCTTTTAAGCTGGCACAAGCCAGTTCCCACTACTTGGCAAAGTATCCTCCCACAGTGCTAAGTCAATTATATTAAACCTATTTCAGTCTGTTATTGAGCATATAATGGGAGAGGACTGCTGAGGGCAAATCTGCCTGTGCTTCCCCAGAAAGGAAACCCACAACTGGCCTGGCAGAGCTCTCATTTATCCCAAATATGCACTTCCTCTTCAAGAAAGAGGAGCACTAAAGAATCTGGAAATGGTATTCCACTTTATATATCACCAAGATTTCCTCACAGTTCTAATGTCAATAAATTCCAGCTCTGCAGGTAAAAACGATGGCCCACTTTGTGATCACCAGAGTGTGAACAGGAGGGACCATTAGCAGGTGATACTTAGGATAGCAAAACCTCAGCATAGCTAAGAACTATAATCTGTACAGCCGTTTGAAGCACCATTAGCTTCATGAGAGATTATCTGATGATTCCTCATTTTTTGCATGGCACAAAGGGAATTTACAGCCCAGAGATCGAGCAGCACCCCTCAGGATCTTGGTGCTGACGTGTGCAGCAAGCAAGCTCCAAGGGGAGAGGGCAGCCAGGATATTCAAAACCACGAAATATACAAAATACAGCAAGATTGCAAGTCATGGTCTTTGCTCTGCTACGTGCGGACAGCTCAGCAATTTTACAGGGAGATTTTCTGCTGCTCTTAAGAATTTGACATTCCCAGTGCTTGGGGAAAATGGCTGTGGATGGAGGTCAATGTTTTGTCATCACATCTGCAAGTGACCACCCTCACAGCCGCCTGCAAGCACTGAAGGAGATGCCAGGTGAGGCCCCCTTGGCAAGCACACGTTTCCGAGTGCCCTGCACACATTTCTCTTGCTTGGCTCAGTGTAGCCTGTTACACCAAGCACACAGAGAAAAAACCGAGATTTCATGGGTCAGAGACAGAGCAACAGGACAGTAAAGAAAACTGATAGAGCAGGAGAGACTGAAGATACACATGATCAATAAAGGGAATAAGAGAAGAAGACAGACTTAGCACCCCAGCCACTAAACCCTGCAGCTTCTCCTCTCAGCACTTTTCTTTCACTTCTCAGTTCTCAGACAGAAAAACATGTTTATTTATGTGGCTGGGATCCTCCAAGCAAGAAATATGCCTGTCTGGCTACAGATTCATTGTGCACCCTGAAGACAAGGCAGGTGAATGAATTACTCCACCTTTGTCTCAGGCCATACATTCGGAGCAACTTTTTTCTGTGTTTCTACAGAGGGAGGTTAAAGAAATATTTTTTTGCTTGATATCAAGCGCCTTTTCTTTCTAAAATGTAGAATAAAATCCTCACAGTGCTGCTAATGCTGACAGTGTTTTGGCAGTGAGAATTATTCTGTTTGGGAGGCTCTTCAAAAGGGAAAAACTGAGACAAGAGTCAGTGTTTGGTAGTGCAGCAGAAAGCCTACATTAAAAAATACAAAACAACAAACAAACCCCAAGGCAAAAGCAAAACAAACAAACAAACCCACACAAAAACCACACAAAAAACCACCATGAACCCCACCCTTACCAAAAACCTTGCACGCAATAGCCCTCAGCGCTGCCAGTAAAACAGATTTAGTGCTCTGGTGCCTCAGAAGTCACCTTGGTGGTGATGCTATTCTCAGACTCTGTCTTTTGGTCACCCCTGGGTGTCAGGAGCTCCGCAAAGGTGAATTACTCAGCTGTTGCCTGGTTCATGAGTAATCAGTAATGAACCTGAAGCATGAAATCTCATAGCAGAGCTTTAAATCCATGCAGAACACAGTGTGCTCCTATAAAGAGTGGAGAAGAAAACAAGCAAGAGGGGGCAGGAAGAAAATAAGGGGGGAGGAGGGATGTTTTGGGTTTTGTAGATAATGTATGGTGGAAACCAACAAAAGTGAATCTAGGAAAACTTGTGAAATGGCAAAGAAAAGGAGCAAAAACCTTTTGATCAGTGACTCGAAAACCAATCTTCATAGGATACGACCAGAGGCATGTGAGATATCCAAAGCTACATCCAGCAATGATCCATAATGCTGGAGATGCTGCTTCTAATGGAAAACATGGAGGTTTCTGTCATCTCCTCAGCACAGCCAAAGCCTTTCCAGCATTAGGATGGATCTGGGTCACCTCGGGGCGGGGACTGTTGCATTTGTTTAGTCATCCAAGTCTTCCTTTGCTTTGTGGGTTCCCGGAGCAGAGCTGAGGCACCACGGCAGTTCCCACACGTGTCTCCCAGCCCTAAGTAGAGGAGACATTGTCAGAGGAAAGCAGACATGGCAGGGCATCCCTAGGATCAATTAATCTGAGCTTCTGACAACCTGAATTAGCACCGTTTAAGTGAGAATGTGACCAGTCTGGATTTGTAGAGTAGATCAAGCGGCAACTGTCCCGTGTAGTCAAAGTCAATGGAAGTGACAGATTAATAATTATTGCTCTATTCCATGCTTCAACCATAAAGCAACCCACTAAATCTTGCTAAATTATCTGATTATACAGAGTACTGTGTCACAGTTCACCATATGCTTTCTTTTGTACTTTAGTGGTGGCAGCGTGCCTAGCAGCATTCCCCGTCCACTGATTTTGCCCTTTCCTCTCACTGAAATCGTATTGTTCCTATTCCTGTTGTTTGGTGCTTCCTTCCTTTTTTATTGTCTCAAGAAGAACACTTAAGGCTCATGACTGAATAGCCCACTGCACAGCTTCGTTAGGAGCAGCACCTGACAGAAGAACTAAATACAACACACTGCTTCACGTGCTGGAGCCACCTAACTAAAAATTGAACAGGTTGGAAATTTTCTGTAAGAAAAAAAGCCATTTCGTCCAAACATACACATTTTGTAGACTGTCAAACTATGACAAATATTGTGTATGGAAAGTAAACAACTAGCTTTCTTAAGTCTTCCAATCCAAAAATAGTTTTGAGTTTGAATGTGAAAACAGGGGAGGAAGTTGAAGAGAAAATGGGTTTTATGCAAGTGACAAAGCTTTGACAGGCCTGACTACTCATCACTTGGGGGTTTGGGTGTTCTCTTGGGGTGGGGTTTTTGTTTGATTTTTGTTGTTGTTTGGTTGGTTGTTTGGTTTTGGTTTGGGGGTGATTTGGGTGGGAGAGGCTGGAAAGAAACAGAGTAACTGCTCAGCTCTTCTCTAAGTGACTTACTTGTTCTGCTGGTGTGGTGTGTCATCTGCACGTTGAGACGCTTCTTCCTTAGATAAACATTTCAGAAAACCCTGACATTCTTGGGTCTCATTCTGGCTTTGTATTAATGTAACTGCAGAGCCTTGCCCTTTCTGCTTTAACATCTTAACACACAGGTAGCAGAAAAACCATAGATGATTGGTGACTTTGAGGCTAAAGAAAACACAAATGCATTCCCAGGGATTATGCTGCCCACAGTGCACGACGCCAGGAGGATTCAGCAATATGAACTTACATCTTTTACCCTTCTGACAGCAAAAGGCCACCTGTAGCTACTTAATGTTAGGTTCACACACTCCAAAGCATCCCATGGCTGATTCCTGTGGAGACCCTTGCTGGGCTGCATTAATCAGATCAAAGCTGCTGTGAGGATGCTGAATGGCTCTCAGTGACACCACAAGAGGCATCAGAGAGGATCTCCGTGTGCAGCTGCTGAGGTGACAGGGAGCCACCCCCGTGGGACCTCACTGTCCTGCCAGCCCCCCCCGACCTTGGCAGGGATCATTTAGGTCACACACATTTTCCTGGCATTTTCCTGGCACAAACACCTGGCTGAGCTCCTTGCCTTCCCAGACTTTCTCCACATGCCAAGGCAGCACTTTAAACAACTCTCAGAGGTAAAGGAGAGGGCAGGTGAGGCGGGCTCTTCACCCACGGAATGAATGAATTGCCACCACTCCTAGTCAGGCTCGATCCAAATGCTCTTTACACCTTGAAAAACTCCACAGGCGAATTTACCACCAAAACCTCTGGCAGCAGATCAGCCTGGAATTACAACAGCAGCAGAGAAAATTAAGTATGTCTTCATTTTCGGTGAGATAAAAGCATCCATCTGTTTCTGTTCCTTATTAATTTAGCCTGCGAGTAGAATACAGAGCTATACATTAATTAAATGCATATGATTGGCTAATAAATTTGTTAGAAACTGCTCTCATGATGCCTGTCTCTTCATTAAGCAGAGATTGAGAATGTCTAAAAGGAGGACTTTTTACAATAGATCATATACAGATGACAACTAAGCCACCTAGAGTTTTCCACAGCACTACAGAAAATGCCAGGTGCATGAGAAATTCTGTCTCTATTTCAATTTTCTTTTATTTTCGCTATTGGTAACCATGAGGTTCCACAGGAGGACAAATGTCTCCCCTCCCCTCATCCTGCAGATATAACCAGTAGAATTTTTCTGCCCCTTGTCCCCAAATACGGGGAGATAATGCCAGTCAGGTTTGCTACTTGTGTAATCCCATGAATCACTGAGCAAAGAAGCGCTGGGGTGATGGAATTCCCAGCCCGTTCCCAGGCTGCCCTGCCCCTTGGCTCCACACACCTTGCCCGTGACCATGCACCACTGACCAGGATGCAAGAGCAAGGCAGGAAAGCGCATGGAATGAGAGAGCAGGGATTTCCTGGCTCAGCCGAGCCAACACAGCCCCTCCTAGCGCTAACCACACCAGGGACGGGGCAGTCCTGGGGGTTGTGTCGTTTGTGCTGCTGCTCAGGTGCGCTGATGTGCAATCCAGGTGGAAATAATCCTAAAAAGGTCAGCAGAGACTTAAAAAGGGAAAAAAACCCCGCACGCCTACAATGCAGGAGAATCTATTATTTTACAGAATCTGAATAAGGTACAGCGCTTGCAATAATTTCATAAGAACCTTTCTCACCAGGTTAGGGGGGAGAAGTGTCTTTTACGAGCACTTCTTCAAGCCGTTATTACCTGTCAGTACCCAGTGTTAAATAAATTGCAAGAAGCTTCTGCTTGCATTGCAGACCTTGGTGATAGCTTTGCTTTACTAATATAATTATTGCAATAGTAACAATAATGAACTGCCACAGACTACTCCAAGTGACAGTGTTTAAGCACACACCACCTCACTGCATACAGGCAAAAGCCAAGGCTAGTGCAGAGGGGGGAAAAGTGTATTTTACAGTGCAATTGATACAGCTAAATACATTGTTAATGGTATTAAGTGGCTTTAAAACTTCAACAGTTTCCTAGGCAGGAAGTCTGATGCTCATCTAGAACTGAAATTGGCCAATGGTGCCAAGCACAAAAACCAAGAGATCTTCAGATCCACGGGCAGTAATTGGAAGCACAGGGAAGACACAGGCCCATTGCTAATGGGGCAGAGGAACATCACAATGCTGGCAAGGCAAAAGTCTCAATACATTTGCTGTCTTTGTCTTTATTCGAGTTAGGTCTTTTTTCTCTGGAGAAGTCTCAGAGGAGCCCTATTCCCATGTTTCATTGTTTGAAGGACAGGTGCTGGCAGACCTGAAGCTCCCTCTTCAGAAGAAGCAGCATGGAGAAGACAAGGGGCAGCAGTTACAAGCTGCAAGACAAGAGATTTCATCTCAATGTAAAAAACACTTTTTTTCAGCATTAGAAAGCCAATCACTCACTGGAACAATCTCGCCAGAAATGAGAACAGGGTGTTAAATAACCTCATCTAGGCTCCCATTCCCATGGAAGGTTGGACCAGATGATCTTTCAAAGTTCCTTCTTACCTGAGCTGTTCTGTGGCTCCATTAGTCCAAAGTATGAGGAAAAATAAATTATGCTAAGTTTAAACAGAGCTACCAACACCAGCAACATTCTGCATGTTAACCAGCTTGAAAAAAACCAATTATTCTCAGCCCCACAGCACAACACCCAACACCTCCCCCCCCCCACCAACTTTTCTGAATAATATTCTGAAAATTATAATAACCCTGCCCTTTTCTGAACCTCCTGAGGAACAAAATCCGCTGGTATTTTGGGGGTTTATCCTTTAGGAAAAGGGTACTGACCATTTTCCCTGCAGTAAATAAGCACTCACAAAGCTGAAGCCACCTACTTCTTCCTTACAAAGTTCCTCTCGGGCTCTTAAGTTAGAAACGCCAAATGTTCTCAGAAGTGGTAACCTGGCAGCAAAGGAGTTAAACAGATGAATGGAGCTAATTAAGTAAATTGCACATTTTCTTGAGAAAAAACCCAGCCTAACAGGGGTGCTCATCAGAGAGCTAATATTTAGCAAAAGTTACGACTACACAGAAGAGTAATGACTAAATGGTAAAGTAACAGCACAATAATTAGTTGTATTCTAGCAATTACTTAGGAATTCCCCAAGAGGTAGCATTGATTAAAGTTATTTTACAAGTATATTAGTAGGAAGTCTTTAAAAAAATGCCATGCCAGGTTTTTGTTGATGATTCGAAGGAGCCAGAAAACTGTGGAAAACACATTTCATTAAGAAATGAAGCAAGTGGCAAAACATACAAAACAGGTGAGAGGAAGCAAAGAGAGAGCAAATGAAGTAACAGATTAAAGTAACTAAAACCCTAAATCATGTAGGCAATGCCAGAATATATATATTTTTTTCTCTCCTGAAGAATGAATGAAAGTTTACAAGGGAAATGTCATTCTTGGGACCCTGAAGCAGCAGAGCACCGCTGACAGAATGGGCTTTAATAACACATTCTTCTCTGTCCTGTCTCACCTCTGCATCGCAGCCCCCTCTTGGAGGAGAAACATTTCGGGCCCATTGCTCTTGTGCTGCCTCCTCAGCTACACAGACCCCAGGGGCTCAGGTCCCAAGGACATGCTTCCCCCTTTCCAGGAAAACAATGGATGGATGGATGGATGGATGGATGGATGGATGGATGGATGGATGGATGGATGGATGGATGGATGGATGGATGGATGGATGGGTGGATGATGGATGGATGGATGGATGGATGGATGGATGGATGGATGGATGGATGGATGGACGGATGCCAGCCCCAGACCATTCTTGAGCTTGCAGATGACAAAACATCAGAAACACATTACCCACTCCACGGGGGCAAACAGGTGTGCCCTTAAGAGCTCCCACCTGAAAACTTTTGAGTTCCTGCCTGCCATTGATCCCAGGCTAGTTTTGCTGAAGCCCATAATGCTACACTAGAGCTGCATCTGATTTTTCAGATATCTGATATCCATAGCAAACATGCCCTTTGAACAGGAACACTTCTCCCTGATTCCAAAACTCAAAGTAGCTGTCCAGCCTCTCCGGTTTGTTTTTGGGCTCACCCAGGTGACAGAGAGGTGCAGGACAGCACAAAGCAGGGTTTGCATCTCCTGGACACCAGAGCTTGCCCTGCCTGCAGGAATCTGTGAGCTCTGCACATAGGGAGCAGTTCTGGTGCCACCCAGAAGTGGCAGAGAACCACAGCCAGGGGCAGAGTGAGACCCAAGCAGGCAAAGAGAAACCAGCAGAAAAAAAGTCTGGAACATCTCACTCTGGGGAACTGAAGGTGAGGATGGGCAGTGAGGCTGGTCCTGTCTGCCCACGTTGCTCTTTCCTCATCAGCACAACTAAATCTGGATGTGTTTCTGCAGGTCCAACACAGGATTCCTTCACTGGAGAGCAGGCTCCCGGTCCAGCATCCTGGTCTCCTTCCACCTTGATGAGGTTTTGAGGAGACCTGCTAATGGGGGAATAGGGTCATAAAATCACCTGCTGCACTGCACCACGTTGTGGTGTCTGTGTTTGGGGTCTCAGAAAGCCAGAGCTGTCACTGAGGCTTGAGGCGCTCACTGCTGCCCCTGATTCCCCTCAGGACATTCTCTCATAGCCCAGGTGCACCCCAGGGGGAGTCAGCATGGGCAATCAAGAAACTTGGCCTGAAAAACACTGTCTGAAAGAGACAACACAAACACCACCCGTGGTATCTGGAACAGCCCTTCACAGAGTCCCATCCACAGCTCTGTCACCTCCTTCTTCCTCCTCAAATCCTCACCCTCACCTGCGCTGAAATGGGAGGACAATTGCAGGATGAATGGCGCTGCTAAAGGCTCTTCTAATTGCACAATCCCTCCCTGCCAGCCCCTGTGGAAGAGGTCTGTGCTAAATCCTGTCACGACTTTTTGCTTCCTTGAGATTTAAGATCAGATTTTCCCTTCATTTACATGCAAGTCTAAAGCCATTAACCTCCAAAAAGCAATTCCTTTGTCTGCTGGTGCAGAGAAGAATAGAATTAGGTCATATGGACCCAGTCAGTCCTTTATTTTTACACCAGTGAAGGCTGGCAAGGATATTTTACCAAAAACTTAAGCAGCAGTTCTCTATACCCCTACTGCTCCTATTTAATCAAATCAATGCCATAGGACCCCGCAGTGGAACCTGCAGCAATCTGAAAGTTTTGTGTGTCACACTCTTTTTGTGTAAATGTCCCTGCTAGGCAGATTATTGTTTTTTTACTTGAATGATGAGTGCTCTTGACTTTCAGAGCTTGTTGATTCTTCCCTTCTCCTTTCTTAAAAAAAACCCCAGTTCCAGAACAACATTAGCATCCACGTACTGCAGCTTGCAGCCATGAGCTGTCCCCTGCCATTCCGCCTGTGTTTGTTGGTTGTCTGGATTTGCTTCTTGAGATGATAATTACATTTTTAGAGCACAAATGCTGGCTGCCATATGGCATGTTTCTACACACAGGCACAGGTAGGAGTCATGCACCCACTACCCCACTTCATTAACCTCCCCCTTGGCACACGTTATTTTATCCAGCCTTAGTAACTTTTGTTTCACTTAAACGTCCAGTTCTGCTTGTTTTTAAAGAAGTAACACACATTTGTGTGCCTCTGCTCAGAGCCCCTGCTTCTTACTTTCAGAGGAAACATTCACTGACAGGAAACCCAGGTTACTTGATGCTTTTGTTCTATGTTCCTTTGCTGCAGAGCACAACGTGCTTCACTTTCAGAGCCACCCTCTCTTAGCTCACTCCTCAGCTGCTGTTCCACATAACTTCTTAAGAGAGCAACAAATGCAGGCAAAATTTAAAACATCACAAGTTGTTAATGAGAGATACAAAGATTGCTCCCAAATCTTCACATCTCCTCATGCTTCAGTGAGTAAGTTCCTCTTGCCTTGTACACCTCAGTTTCCCCACGGACAATGATGAAAGTACGTAAGTGATGTGTATATCCAGCAAAAAGTCTCCTCCCATCAGTCCTTCCACCAGCCAAAGTTCATCTGGCTGCAGTACATAGCTTTTAATACCCCCATGTAGTTATTCTGCTACCCAGAAAGGCAAGGAAATCCTTGACCACTCAGCCTGCTTGCCAGGATGTCACATTCACCAGGTTGGGTGATAAAACAGTTTCTTCTTCCAGCCACCAAAAACCTTCACCTTTGGGCCAGAATCTGTGAGGGCACCAAGCACGCAGATGGCCAAAACAAGTGGTCACTGCACACCCAGCACAGCACACCCAGCAGCTCCAGCTGGCCTGGAAGGACTGCACCCCATGGAAAAGTTGTCCCCATGTTGGAGCTGTTGCCCGTGGGATGGACTCACACTGCAGAAGTTCATGGAGAACTGTCTCCCATGGGAGGGATCCCATGCTGGAGCAGGGGAAGGACTCCTCTCCCTGAGCAGTGGCAGGAACAACGTGTGATGAACTGACCATAACCCCATTCTCCATCTCCCTGTGCCAATTGGGAAAGAGGTGGAAGGAAGGTGTTTTGAAGATTTGTTTGACATTATTGTCTTGCTCTGATTATGTTAATAACAAATTCAGTAAATATCTCCAAGCTCAATCTGTTTTGCCTGTGACAGTATTTGGTGAGTGATCTCTCCCTGTCCTTAACTCATGAACCATTTGTTGTATTTTCTCTCTCCTGTCCAGCGGAGGAGGGGAGCGACAGAGAGGCTTTGGTGGGTGCCTGGCACCCAGCCAGGGTCAACCCAAACCTGACTGCTCATGTAGGCAAGTCAGGATGCATACTCTGCAAAACAAGTAAAGAAAGGCCTGATAGCTTAGTGAGTCCAGCTGGAAAGGATCATTCCCATTTAACTGTAATTTATTTGGCTGCCCCAAGAACTTCACTAAGAACAAGACTCTGAAACCAAACGTAACCTGCAATTCTTTCACCCTTGCCACTGCCCCTTTTTCAATTTCCTTTCTTTTTCCCCCCTCTGTTTTTAACACTTGTTTTTTTTCTCTTGGCTGGTTGGAGCTAATGAGACCCACCTGACCTAGCAGCTTGTGTGAGTCAGCAGAACGACTTTCCAGCTCCAAGGTTCAAGTGCCACATATCTGCTATAAGGATAGGAATATTTCATCTTCCAGGTGCTCTGGGGATTAATTAGCACTTTGAAATCATGTTTTGGGACCCTCATGTGCAAAGTGCTAGAGAAGTGGCTATTATTATTCTTGCAAACCGTAATCCTGGATTAGTTAAAGCAACTAGTCAAGCAATCAACAGAATTTGTCAATGATGCGGTAAGGAGTTACAGCCAGTGACATTTCTAGGACAGAAAGAATGAATTTTCTAAACAATCAGTATGTGCTGCATAGAGTGAATAACTTGTAATGAATAATGAATGCAGTTAATTTAGCCTCTTTGCCAGCTTGCAGAAAGTCCATGTACAGAAAGATAATTTCCCGACCTTATTTCGGGAATTGAAAAAGGAAAAAATGTGATTTATTCTATGGATGTATATTCAGCACATGTCCATTTCTGCTTGAGATGTACTGATTTAGTACAGAGACAGAGGCAGGTACAGGGAAGATACCTCCTTCCCATGTGGGATGGAAGATAGGAGGGTGATTTTGCCATAAAATCTTCCATCCCTAATGTATGCTCAGCTTGCCACGCTCAAATCACGGAAAAATCTTTGCCCAGCAGGGTTTGTATGTTGTGTACACCCACATGGCAAAGCCATAACTCCTAAATGAAGCCATGAGTGAAAAACAGAGTCACTGTTCAGTGGATATTTCAGAAAAAAAATATTTACGTAATTTCTTGGCTGACCATATGGCTGTCTGGTTATTTCACAAGTTCTGTCCTGGTCATCAACCAGGATTGCAGAGGACAGCAACAGACATCCTATACACCTCATCAGCTGCAGGATGGGAATTGTGGTGGCTTCTTCTCCTGCTAATCCTGAATGTCAGACCTCACTTGCTCATGATGATCTGGTCAGAGCTGTAATAAAGCTTGTGGTTTAGAGCAGATAGTTAAGAAAAATACCCTCATGTGGGAAAAAAATAGGAGAAGGGTAGATGTGAGATCAGCAGTCTCAGATGTCAGATTTTCAGGGGTCCCCTTATAATCATTGATTTTTCTACCGATTTCAAACCATCAAACCTGAGAAATTCTCAGCTCTGGCTCACCAGTACCCAGGTGTGAAGGCTCTCACATGAGCTGGAGTTCTCTCACACACAGTTCCATGCATGACCTGAAGCTTCCACACGCTGGGAGAAAGTGGGACTGGACCAGCGGGCTCCCAGCCCCAGCTCAGTCACCACTTCCCACTTCTGCCTCCTCCCACTCCTCCCCAGGAGGGCCAGGATTGCTCCCCGCTGCTGCTGCACCAGTGTCAGCTCACCCTGCGGCCACAGCAAAGGTAAAACTGGTGAAAACCAAATACTGGTTTCTCCTTTGTAGGTGGCATGGATTGGTGTCCCTGCACTAAAATACACAGAACATGAATTTTTAGCAATAAAGTTGCTGTTGGGTTGTCTCTCACTGACTGCAGGCTCAGCTTTCATTGCCCAGGATGTTTTTGTTTTTCTTTTTCAGCAGGATGGGGACTGCTGCTCTTTTGTGCTGGACTCTGATTTCTTTCCAATACCCTTCCGTGCTGTCATATTTGCAAAATATTTATTTAGAGGAAAACTGAAGAGGGTGCAGGAGTAAACAACACAAGGCCAGATCGTGATGATTTCAAAGGAGAAAATGGAAGTCATTGCTTTAGGATAAGATGAAATGGGCAAAGAGGAGGAAAAAAAAAAGAGGAGGATTAAAAGTATCATCCGCTGAAAGGCAGATTTTGGAGATGAGCAGGGAAAGAAGATCAGAAGAAATTAAAGGTGTGTATTTGTGAATCAAATTAATGTACGAATGCACAAAACCTGCCAGTCTGGCATGGAGATGAATGCATATCTTTCTCTAAAGCTACAGCCAGCTCATCCCTTCATCCTAGAGGGCCTTGCCTTGAACACTGATATCCACAGGAAGTCTACACTATGTGTGGGCTCTCCCTGACAAGGACAAATGTAACTGTCTGTGAATAACAGTCAGCACATGGGAAAGGAACAATTTAAGCCTAATTTTAAGCAGAGCCATCACTGCTCCCTCCACACACCTGGCACAGCTCCACAGAAGGATTTTAGCCAGCTCGTCTGTGCCTTGTGATGATCCTTGGAGCTCAAAACCACCACAGACACAGCATGGTGCAGACTAAAGGGGAAGCTGTGGTTTACGTGCAAAGGGAACAAGTTTCAGGGTAGAGAAAATAATATTAATGCTCACACCTGCTGCAGTTTCCTAAGAGTGTTCATAATACTGCCTCCCTAAAACTCATGTCTATCTCCTTTCAACAAACTCCAGCTCTCTGACATTACAAATAGAAGCCAAATTAGCAGCCCAGGCTCCATGGAAATGTTTTTGAGAAGTTTGCAGGTGGGAGACATTTTCATTGCTCTGTAGGGTGATGTTGATGGGAATTTTCCTTTTCCTCCTTGTGTTTTTTTTTTGTCCCCCTCTTTGTCTGGCACTCCAGTAATTTCATTACTTTCCTGTTTAGTAAATTATTCCAGGTGGCAATGTATCAGCCAAAAGGCAAAAATAGCTGTCATCCACAGAACTACAGGGTCAGATTTTTTCGTCTTCTGAGCGACTCTGCAGTGTCACTGTGCACACTTTTCCTGGGTAAGCATGTAGAAATGCATAATTTATTTGAGTTAATTCTGGAAATCGAGGACAGAGCTACAGGCACTGAAGATGCAGGATGCAGCTGCATTTTGAGTCTCCACTCTGGGGTCTCTCCTCGTAGTAACTGTACTGGGGTGGGAACCAGAGGGAGAGGGAAAGTTCATTTTTAAATTATTCTCTGTATCAGCTTGCTGGGATAAATTAGAAGAGCCTTAGGGTTGTTAAACTTGCATTTCCATGGAAAAGCCCATTGTTCACAGATGATGGTTCAAGAAAACGTGTATAAAATGGCCATTATGACTTTAAGCAGCAAATTATACCTGCAAAGGGCAACACTTGTCAGCATTAAAAACTCCTCCGTCTCTCTCTTTCCTTTTCTTGGAAACTGCCACGGGCATGAGAGGGAAGGGCTGGGCTGGGGGTCGGCAGGACAGAGAAGAGCAGCTGGGTGCTGCTTTTTGGCAGGAATCCTGCTGGGCATCCCCCGAGGCCACAGGCAGGCCGCACATGAGCACAGTCCCCGGATTTTTGTGGCTGCTGCTCCCTTCCCACGGGCAGGTTTCCTTCCTGCGGTCACAGAGGCGCGGGGCTGGAGCAGGGGGACTCCCATGGGACCCGGGTGCATCACACATCCCCCTCTTCTTGGGAGCTCAGGTACAACTCACAGCCAGCTGCAACCTGATCCCTCAACATCTGCACCGTGGTTGTTCTCAAAGAGAGGGGGAGAAAATAGAAAAGAGCCCATCCCAGCATTTCTCAAGGTTAGTTGAAAGGAACAACATCAGCTCAGGTAACCCAGTTTCTGGAGAGGCTGCAGTCCTTATTTCTCCACGTTTTCAGAAATACTTTACAAATGCCTTCCTGACTGATTGCAAGAAACCCTGCACTGTCCTCAAATGCCAGCTCTCATCTCCACTCAGGGACTGTCAAAGTGCCTTCGTTTTTTTCTTTCTGCACTTCAGTTTTTTCAGGTGCACCTCGCCGGATAATTAGGGAAGAGTTTTTTAACTTCTTGTTAGCAGTCAGTAACTCTGAGTGGGCTCAGGTTAAATCTTCCTTTAGTATATCTGCGAGTCCAAAAAGTTCTGTGCTGGTATCAAGCACTTGCCTCACACTTTTTTGGCGAGGAAAATACCTGTAGCCAGAGGTTTTACTTAGAAATTCAGAACTACACGCTGTCCACTTGCAACGGCAATTAATTGCTCATTAACATCAGTGCACAGTTACTCATTAAAATCATTATATCAGTCATTGATGTGAGGACCTTCAGGGTCTCAGCTTGTCCTTGGCTCCGATGCCAGTTGAAAGAGCTGATCAGCCAAGGTCCAGTGCACTGTCCAGACTCCTTTGGAGGAAGAAGTCCTGGTTTCACAGGCAATGTAGGGGCTGCTGTGGCCAAAAATTATCACCATTTGGGTTATTTTCTTTTCAGAACTGACAAAGGGAGGGTCATCTTATTCTTAGCCTTCCAGTCCACTTTCTTACAAGAAAAAGCTGCCGCTGTTTGTGCTCTGAGGGATGACTGTCCTTCTCGTGGCTTCCTACATAATGGTGAGCACTCTGTCAACCACAATAAAGGCACTGAGAGGAAAGAAAGTCATGGATTATTCCAACATGTGCTACATCTTCTAAACATGCCAGAATACATTTTCTCCCTCCTTATACATCTTCCACCATGGTCCAGCGAGCCCTGCAATACCTGACTCATCACCCACTTGTCTGCAACATTTGCTGGCTTTACACTGACCAAACACCACTGATCAACCAGATTGACTCAGAAGACTTTCAGTACAAAACCTCAGAAATGTTGGATTCACAACTCTGAAACTCTCTGAAAATGCCTTATGTTACCCAAAATTTGCTTTCCTTTCCTCTGAGGTTATAGTGGGAGAGGAGAGTGCTGCACCCATCTTCAGCTCTGTAGGCTGAGAGGCATTTTCTGTGCCCAGAGCTCCTCTTGGGGTCTCTGACTTCAGCCCACCCCTTTGAAGGGTCTCCATTATTCCTCAGATTTTCATGGCATCATTTTATCCAAATTCTGTAACACCCTGGAAGACGTCAGGAGAGCTCTTCTATTGTGCATTAATTAATGGGGTGACAGTACAGTATTAATTAGCAGAGGGTACTTACATACACAGCCTCTGTGCTCTGGATGCCGAGTCTGAATTACACAGACACCCCTGCAGCAGAGTTTATATTTTCCTGTTGAATGGAAGTGTCTTTTCCTCAGAACCAGGCTGTTTCTCAGCCGAGCACAGAGGCACACTCCGTGAGTTACAAGCTGTTAGGAAATCAGAGAGGTACCAAGCCCTGCCTCACAGTTTTTCTTCACAGAGCATTTTTAGCTGCTTCTTTTCAATCAAAACTGTCAAAAGGATGTTGTAGAGCCCACAGCCGATGCAAAGTGAGTGTGTGGGGCTTCTTTACTACAGTGCCGTTGAGCAGAAAGATCAATTTCTGCTTTGGCAGCCAGCTCAGCTCAGTGAAGCCAGGGGGAAAGTGTCATTGCTTTCAGCGTGAATTGGATCAGGTGAGAGCTCTCTACATCTCATTATGCACTTCATTTCAGCAACAGGCCCAGACAGGCTTTTTATGGCTCTTTCACTTACTTTACACCACTGAGCTGGAGGTCAGGGCACCAAAAATCTCCATTTTGATTTTTTGATGAATTGTCTGGCTATTCCCAGAATACTGATCACAAAGTCAGGGCAATGTCTCTTCCAGAGCTATGGGGAGCTTAACTGTAACGAATCATCTGTTCTGCGTTGTACCCACTGAGGTTTTCAGCTGGCTTGGGACAGAACTATAATTTTTTTCTCAAATTAACGGTCAAAAATGTCCGTGAGCCTGGATTCTGGTCCAAAATCAAAATGTTAAGAGTTGTTTTCCCCATTATGTTTCTTCTCCCCACTTACAGAGAGCAATGTAAATTGCAGGGCTTGAGGGAGGCAGAAGGCATGAGACAGAGAAGTAGCAGCTTTCAATAAGGTTAAGAGGTGTAAAGACAAACTGAAAAGGTCAGGATTGTTCCTCTTTGAGAGAAAGCAAGGAGAATATGCCACTGAGGTCTATAAAATTGCACAGCGAAGGCCAGAAAAGAGATTTGATTGCTAACAAGGGACCAAAAGCCAGCAGAGTGTTCCTTCCAAAGAATATCGTATATAATGTACATTTAGCTTGTAGAACTCATTGCCACAACAGCACTCTCCAGATACAGTAGGTAGATTTTAATAGCAAACAGGAGACGTGTCTTTACCCCTTGTTGGCTTGGAGGTGAAGGGAAGAAGCAAATGAAGGGAAGGGAAACACAGTGTGTGTTGGTGACCCCATCCTCTGTCCTGAGCTGAAAAGAAGGAGCTGACTGTTCTTCTACCTTGAAGCCAAGATTTGGTACCTCAAAGTACAGAAATAAACAGATTCAGGGAAGATTTCAAACCACAATTTTCAAGCCTGAAGATCTCCTTTTGGCAGTTCTCGTGGAGGGAAGCATGAAGAGAGGCTCAGAGCAGGACAGTCTGTCAGCACGTAGCAGGTTTTAGCAAATACATACCCAGCGAGACAAAATGGAGCTGGGAACAGCTGCACTTGGAGGAAAACCTGAGCCTTTGTACGCACAGATGAAATACTGTGAGAGTGTAGTTCCCCTGGATCGGTGCTCACAGCAACAGAGAGCTCCAGGCTGGCAGTGAGTAGTAACATCTTTGTGTTTGCAGCCTGTGGGCTTGATTTTCAGAGGAGATATCCTGACCTTCAAATGGACAGGCCATTTGACCCACTCCTAAAACCCACAGTGCTAACTTCTACTCAAGATACTCTCCACCCCAGCTCATGGCTGGGCATATTGGATTCTTCAAAGAATTCCTGTAACCAGTGGGTGGCAGGGGCACTGTTCCTTCATGACCTTAGGTCCCCACTGACAGTCAAAGATAACATTAACATCCCACTGTGCCAAAATTATATTCACCCTTAATTCTTTCCAGAGAGCAATTGTCAACTTCTATGGACTCTCGAGTAGCTCAACCACTTTCACCCCTGGCAATTAATTCAAAAGTATCGAGCGGTTTTTTAGGAGCTGTTAAGGACCATTATCTCATTTTTCCACCAGGGAATGGCCTCCAGAGAAAATTCAATGATACTTCCTACCTTTTGACAGTAATCATGATTTCCATATTAAAAATATGAATTGTTTTCACTATCAGTAGCCCAAGACTGTAAATCAACACAAAAGCAGAGAAGAAGCTGGGATGATATGGACATTGCAGCCTGCTGGGTTTCTGAAGGACTGTCTTCAAAGTGAAAAACCATGTCTGGCGTTACAGACGGCTGAACTGCTGAGGACGGGCAGCGAAACCCACAGCAGTATCTGATAGTTTCTCAGTCCCATTCCACATCCAGCACCTTCCTCTCCCTCCTTCCAGTCACACGAGGTCCCCAAGTCTGCAGTGGGGTGAGTCCCTGGGGCAGTGGGGGGGACACAACCCGTGCTGCACACTGGAATTTCCCCGGTGCAAATCCCTACACTTGACTCAGAGGTCGTGTCAGCACGGATGGCAAAGCCAGAATGGTGTCAGTGCTGGTTTTCCAGAGCTCACAGGTCACAGACACCTCTGTCCAACACTTCTGCCTCCTGCACAGACCTCCACAAGTGGCACAGAGCCCTCCATAGGGACTCTGCTGGGACACTGCAGAATCAGCCAGTGACAGCTATGCTCTCCTATAATTGTCTTTCCCCCTCATAATGGACACAGAAAGACATTGTGCCTCTGGATAATAATTGTCGTCATTTTCCCATTCTTTCTCACACAAAGCAAATGAGTATTAATGCAGAATTCTGCCGTGAAACTTTATCAGTTCTTCCTTTGGATGCCGTTGGCAAAAAAAAAAAAAGAAAAAAAAAAAAAAAAAAAGAGTTTATTGAAGGGCAAGGGAAAGGCAGGTAATTGCAAATAAAACCCACTGTATGGTCTTGAAAATCCCAGAGGAGAAAGAAAACCAGGCTCTGTATACCTTAGCTCCTATATTACCACATGCCAGTCCCATATCTGTGACTACAAAGAGAAATTTTAAAATACTAAGTCTTTAGCCACGTCACCATCCTCCCAGTCATGTCTTCTCACAGCACGGCTCAGAGGAGTTGCAGCTCGTCAGAAAAAAAACCCAGAATTCCCAGTCCCTTACCACAGGTGACTGGGAAGGCACAATTCCGTAGCTTTTATTTGTGCATGCATTTTTAAATCTTTCTTGAAATACTGGACTCCTAGATAAAGTTTTCAAATATTAGTTGCAGCCAAACCTTTATGTTTGTTGTTGCATTACAGGTCCTCTGATAAAGAACAATGCAAGTTTGTGTGCTCACCATATTTTAAAAGGGCACACAGTATATAAAAATCCATGTAATTATCATCTGCCTCTTCTTCAGCATTTGAAATGGAGAAATAACTATGATGAATGCAGCACAAAAAGAGCCATAAGAATTTATAGTAAGAATGACCTTTCTGTTTTTTCATGTTTAAAAACATTGGTTTGTTTTTAGTCAAAACTAGATATATATCAAATTTTTGTATTAATAAATTATAAAGGTGCACTACACCTACCATAAAATATCCATTAATTTGAAGTAAACATGGGAACATCTAGAAAATTAGGCACCGAATCACCTGTAATTCAACTGGCCAAAAATGTTCAGTGTAATATTTCCTGACACGGAATGTCAGGAAATTAAATTACAAAACCTTTTGAGAAGAACTCTTGGCTTAAATGGTTCAGGCTTGAAATGAAAAAAAAAAAAAAGAAAAAAAGAAAAATACAGGTCATATTGACTTTGCCTTAAAATGTAATTGAAGTAGGTGGAAAAATAATCAAATTTGTAAGACTCGGAACAAAATTATCACTTGTTCTTAACTTCTTACTGTTTCTTCTTTCAGATGGTAAGTTACAACTGGTTTTGACTTTTCTATTTTTCCTTTATGATTCAGCATGAGAATTCTCTGTGGTTCCAGAGGATAAACAAAAAATCTAGGTATCTAGGCAGCCTGTAAAGTTTTGTGTGACTGTTGGACATAAACAGATTTTGAAGAGATGTTGCAAAGCAGACTGAAGAAACTGATGAAGCACAGAAGGTTATTGATGAAGAGATAATGAAATCCTGGTCCCAAAAAATTGATTTTAAATGGGAATTTAATGGCACTGGATGGAGTACACCCAAATGCTAACTTTAGCCTAAGGAGATAGATTAGTCTTCCTGTATTTCCTCTTCAGCTGGTTGGGAACAGCAAAATTCTACATTCAATCATCCTCTACAAGAGTTTAGCTGGAGCCTGTCTATTAACTCTAACAAGTCTGGTTAAGCTGCCCTCCATCAGCACATCCCAGACCCCCGTACCCCTCACCCATGGGGCCACTTTCAGAGGAACTTGTGCCCACTGAGCACAGGTCAGGCCTTCACTCACAGCTAGAAATAAAGATCCCTCCTAGAATTAAACCTGGGATTCCTGCAGCTACCAGTTCTTTCGCACCCAGCCCGCCATCATGCTGTCCCTTTCTTTTTGCTTGAGCAGAGAAAGCTGACTGTCTCTGGGAAAATATGTTTCATTGTGCTCGTGGCCCCAAATACGCCTTCTGCACAGACAGCTGACCTGGCACTGTGAGCAGAGAGGACTGAGGGCTGCACTCCTGCAGGAATTCACTCCTGGTGACAGGAGCACAGCAGAAGCTCAAGGAGCTGCTGCTGTGGCTCCTCTCACATCTCCAGTACATTTGATTGAGGTGTGTTTATTCAGATCTGCCTGCACGCCATGTGTCTGACTAACCCAAAAGAGGAGGGATGTTGATGCCTGGGGATAAAATCCATTGTGTTCCACAGAAGAAGACTTCAAAGGGGTCTCCAATCTGAGCATAATTTCCCTCAGCCATGCACTTCCTCCTGTGTGGAGGGAAGGTGTTCAGCTCTGTCTCTGCTCCCCTTTCTCAGGTAAGCTCCAGGCCTGCCCTACCACAGAGCCCTTCTTGTACTTAAGCTGCATGGCCATTAACATGACAATTCACATCTGGTGTCGAAAATTAATAAATAACTTGTCTGTAAAGGAGTGCAGGCAGGAGGACAAGAGTTGAGTGATTTTAAATCACATTAGGCACAGATGCTGTCGCAGTTCAGCTGCAAAGAGACACAGAATTAACTGCACTTGCGTCCTCTCCTGCCCTCAGTGAGCTCTAGGACATGATCACCTGTCCTAATAAGATGCCCTGCAACCTTCAAACTTTATGACATTTTTCAAGCCGTTTCCATGCTCCTTGGGAAAGCCCAGTCCACCTGGAAAAGTATGGATTTTAAAGATGAACATAATCCCAAAATTACACACAAAAATATTTTGTATTTTTCCTTCAAATCTTCATTTTTTTTTGAATGAAATTGAAGAAAACAACCTTTCCTAAAGTGGGGTTTTCATTTGAAAAATAGGGTAATACCATTTCCCCTTCAGTAAATGTATATCCCGATCCAACAAAGCATCAGGAAGAAAGATCTGTGGCAGGACTGATTCTGTGTGAATGAAGAGAAATTTCTCTCATAGTCCTGGATGAACAGGGAAACAACACTGAGATTTCAGACAAAGCCCACAGAGAGCCCCAAAAACACCCAAATAGAAGTCAAGACACCTCAAAATTCGGCCGTTCTCTCTCCAGGTGGTTTAAATTTATGCACATAAGCACAGTGTCACTTACACATTGAAAAAAGGGCTAACTTTGGCCTTTTTGGTTGTTTTTAAGGAAATTTAGCAAGGCAGAGCTTTCCTGGTGCTGCAGGAAAGGTGCAAGCTCAGTGAGTGAGTCAGTGGGTCAGTCCTGACTTTATTGGACCTGGACCCCTTCAGATGGGGCGGCGCTCAGACCAGAGGGAGGAGCACCTGGGGAGGCACTGCAAGGCTTAGAAAATCTCAGGGCTTGTTCCTCGGTGTCCCCAGGCTCCCCAGCACGGCTGGATGTCAGGGACAGTGATCTGAGCCCCCAAGGGGACATCGGCCTCGGTCCCACGGAGGAGGTGGCCAAGCCACTCCAGCAACACCAGAGGAAGATGTCTCAGAGACAAGCAGGGAATCACTGGCCAGCACTTCCCATTCCTATCCCTGAAAATCAGTTCCTAATCCGTTCCTTGAAATTCAGATGTTAATATCTTAAAACACATGAATGCTAGCTATTGTAAGTCTGAAGAGCCTCCTCACCAGGCAGAGATTCTGTGTGCTCGACCCTCCCGGTGCCTTGCAGCGGAGTTCCATGGTTTAATTGTCTCCTGTGTGAAAAGAGTTTTATTTGATCAGTCTGGAAATTGCAGCATTTCAATTTGCTTGAATTTTTTCAGCCACTGTTGTTCTACTAGACAACATTTAATATGTCTTTATCATACTCTCCTCCAGCGGTTTCCTTTCTGAGGTGAACAGACCCAGCATAATCTTTTTCCTAAGAAACATTTTCCCAAACAGTGCCCCAGATAATTTTCTTTGTCCCTCTATGAAGTCTTCTAGTTTCCTTTAAGACAGAGCAACTATTACAGTACATACATTTGAGGTAAGGCTTCATATTATTTATCTTACTATTCTCTTTCTATTCCTCATCCATTATGTAACATTTTCTTTGTTTTTCTGGGCTTCAGTGGTGTACTGAGCATGTGGGATACGAGCTCTGATCTCTAACCATCCATCCTGATTTAAAACCCCATAAATTGTGTAGAAAGTTGAAAAAACAAACAAACAAAAAAACAACAAAAAACCCCAAAAAACAAACAAACAAAAAAAGAAAAAAAAAAAAAAAGAAAAAATAGAAGCATCCGTGTTTTCACAGTATTACAATGCTCCCTTGTGATACCAATAATTGGACCAAAACCTTTAGCAGTTCCCAGGTGAAATTCGCCCTTCTGGGTAATTTGTTTCCATCACCCATCACTGTTGAGGTGTGTAAAACCTTTCCAGGTGTGGAACAGGCTAAAGGGAAGAGATATGGGAAAAAGGAAGGCTAATTGTTCCAAGAGTGCCTTATAAAGAGATGGTGGTTTCCCATCATGGTTAAATTCAGGTGCTGGTGGTGTAGTCAGGTACATCTGCAGGCACTCAGGTTAGTAAGCAGAGCTGCCCACTGAACAGCTGCAACAGAAATTAAAATAAATTCTCACAAGATACACAAAAAGCTAAAGAATTTACTGTAATTATTGTCCCTGTCCCGTCTGTTGATCCCACAGTTCTGTGTTCACCTCAGCTCTGTTTTACTCCCTGTAATGAGTGCCAAGGGACAAAGAGCTGCTCGGAAAGCCAGAAACTGAACTTTGTGTCCTGCCCGTGGCCTGAGGAATTGAGTCTGGAGCCCACAGCTTTGTATTCTGGGCACTAGCCCCTCCCACGTGGCACTGATGTATTTATATGAAGACATGAATGAAACAAAGTTGTGATCTGAACTAAATAGTAAGAGACTTTCCTAGGAAAGCATCTCGCCTCTAGAATTAGTTTGGCTCTCATCTAGCTGATCTATGAGAAGAAAGTTATTTATGGCTCAGTCATAAGTGAGGTTGAAATCCATATCTGCTACCAACTTCCTGCGTAAGCTGAGTACTGACACTGTCACTGCACTCCACAAACTTTTGTGCTTTTGCTTTAAATTGCCTCCATTCCTGGGGTGACAACCATCAACAACGGTACTTCCAGTGACACATCCCTTCAAGCCAGGAGAGGGGCAGCATGCAGAAATGCGGGGAGAGTCTGGGCGAGTATCACCACTGTGGGCAGCTCAGAGGAGGGACCCCGGCTCTGCAGCTGGGTGAAGCCCAGAGGGGTGGAGGCAGTGGGGAAAGGAGCAGGCACAGGTCCTGGTGTCAGTCCTGCTATCAGCCTCCTGCCTGTGCAGCTCAAGGCACAGCAGGCAGGAAAGGGGATGTTGCTCTGTCAGATGTTTGCTGGTCGCTCTTTGGCAGGATTCCCTGCTTCCCCCCCACACCCTCATACTCTGCTCAAACAGCTTTGTATCTGCAAACAGTAATCTCTCAACAGCTGATAATGAGCTGGGCTGGAGCTTTGCAATGACGACGAGATAGAGAGAGGTGAGACTGGAAGATCTACATATCTCAAGTGCTGTAAAAGGATGCTGTGCACTCCCACCAAGCCGCGCTCCATATCCCCGGACACAGGACACCGGCCAGAAAAGAGGCCTGCTCTGCTGGGGAGACTCAAAGCTCAGCAAGTCACTTGGGAGTGAAAACAGACTAACAGTTGCCACCAAAGAGAATAGCTTGTACCGTATTTTCCATCCCTCTGTCAGTACTGAAGGGTGAAGGGGAATCCATTGTATTCTCCTTTGAATGCCCTCACAAAGGAAATGTAGCCGCCCAAACATCCCAGTGCTGGGCCATGTGCAATCCTTGCCTGGCTGTGCAGGCTCTGAAGTGGAGCCAGTCCTGGAAAACTGATCTGTCTCCTCCCTGCTGCTAATGCTGGGATTCAGCCAGTAGCCTGAGGAAAGGAGTGGGTGAGATTTGTGAGGTTTTATGCTTCTGCACCCCTTCAGACTATTTTTGCTGTGTCCAGGTTGTCTCTCAGGGACAAAACTGGAACTGGCACCTGCCACCAGCAGGTATCAGTGTACATGCAGTACCTTTGGAAGCCAGGCTGCAGGACATCAGAGGCTGTGGTCACTTTTGGCTTTCCCTTGCAGGCCCTGGCTGAGTTCAGACACCACAAGCCCCACCTGCTCTTGCAGATACTGTGAGATACCATGAGGGCCAACAGGTGCCCTCTCTTTTCTGGAGAAGCCCCAGGGCTTAAGTTTGTGCCTCACTAAGGAATCCTCTGAGATGTTATTTTGTCTCAGAGTTTAGGAGCATTATTACAGAATATATAATAGCCCTGTGCATGTTGCACTGGGAAAGTGGCATTTCCTACTCTTCCTCACTGAAGCTACAGCCTTTCTAAGGAACTTGCTGTGCACGGGAAAGAGATTGGGATGTAGGGACCACAGACCTGACATCTCAATATTTGTGTCATGTACCCTGGGGAGGACCAGGTCCTCTGTGGAATTTCCCCCCACCCCCTTCTCCATCTCATCATTCCCCATGTAGGGTGCTTTCAGGAGAGATGCCAGAGTATTTAATCTACCATGAATCAGTTCTGTGACATCTTCACAAGGGCATTTGCAAAGGAGTGCAAGACACCAGATCACCATTTCTCCATGTCTGGTATGAAGTTCTGGACCTACCTGTGCTATGGAAAAAGTGCCCCTTTTGTGGGATCTCCTAAATGCAGCTCAGAATTATGTTCCCCATACTTCCACTGCTTCACTACTCAGTATATCAACCAAAGCATCTCAAAGGCAGCTGAGGGGTTCTGCTTGCAGGGAAACTCTGTGTGCAGCCCTAAACCCATCCTAAAAGCCACTTCTGTGCAGAGATGTGGACCTGCCAGCGTTACAGGGCCAGATGAACCCAACACCCAGGTATTCCCATTTCCAGGAGCATAAACTTACACTAAAAGCTGAAGAAAAATTTCAGAGCCTGGAACAGTAGTTTAATTTTCCACCCCATTCCTGCTCATTGTCTGGGCAGAACTCAGGGTCCTCCCATAACCTGTTCATATTTCCCAGCTGTGCAAAGCTTTTACCTCACTTGCTGTAGCAGTGCTCACAATGTTATTGCAGCCTGTTTGGGAGGGTATCCATAAAGCTGCATCCCTCTGGCTGCCAGATGCTCATCTGCACAACACTCAGCCTCAAAACTGTTTCCTGCTGTCTTCTTTGGCTCACAAGTAGCTCTCTGCTACGATCCATGACTGAACCATAGAATCATTTGGGTTGGAAAAACCCTTAAGATTTGGATGTAACAAAGATGGGCACTGCTGCTTGTTTAAATGGTCTGACACGGGGTTTGGTTTCTTCCTAGCCCTTCACAGCCTTTGTCATTTACCTTAGCACACCCCCACATGGTATTAGCCAAGCTGAGCTACTCAGACTCAGCCATAAAGTGCCACCTATCTGATGGTTTTCAGTGCAAAATTGTCCCTGGGAGCATGTCCTCTTGGCCTTTCATGTTGTAAAACAATTGTGTGCAATGATATGAGGCTACAAAGAGCCGTGATGGATAACTGGTTGTTAGTCTGAGTTTTCCCACCTAATTTAGTTCCTCCAGCAACGTGAAGAAAAATGCTTTGAAGGAACATACTCCAAACAACCAGTGTCCCCTGATGGCTTTCTTCAGTGCTGGAAAGACATTTATTACCCTTTCCTAGAACAAAATATGGTGTTAAATATAAAAGCAGTGGTTCAAATGGTCATAAAATATATTGGGGTGTACTATGGATTTAATTGATTTAAAAGCTTAGATTTAGGAAAAATTTATAGTCAAGGATTTTATTTTTCCAAAAGCTTGACTTAGTTATTTAATATTGATTTTAGGACTATGATAAAATACATTTCTATTGATTTCTGTGGGGAAAAATTCATCACTGCAAGAATGTCTGGTTCTATCTACTGGGTGGATGAAGATCTTTCTGGCTCGGGTCTTTGCACACTGCAGTTGAGTTGGGAGGGTGAAGCAGAATCACAGGCTTCATGTCTAAAGACAAAGCAAAATAACCCATGAAAAATAAAGCAGAGACCATCCTGGGGTGCTGTGGATCTTGTAAATAAAATGTGCTTGATTGCTCTCCCTTGTAGCTAAACAGAATTACAATATTTGCATATCTTTGTTTCAGTCAACTTGCCAATCTGTTTAGCAATTCTACCTTAAAATATATTCTGTTAACAAAGTTTTAAACAGTTTTATAAAAGAGGTGTCACTTCATTACATTCCTCTGGGCTAGACTGTAACACTTTGAATTGTTACTTAATATAAATTGGGACAGTGGGTATCTTAATTTCCATTTTTACAATACATTTCACAGAATTTCAATTTGATCTTGATTCACAGTAGGTAACACCTGATTATGGCAATAATTCTGATTTAATCAACAGACTGGCAAATGCCACTCAAGATGAGTAAAAATATATTTTTATTTCTGGACAAAAAATGCATGTAAAGTGAGTTAAACAGGGAATACAGTTCAGTAGTGGCAGGCTAAGCTAAGTTAGGAAGACATTTTGACTTTCAAAGCAAAATATATTGATGCAAAATCAAGATGACTTAAAAAAGCTGAAATATTCAAAGGATGGAAATGCCCAGATTATGCATTCTGTCAGCTTCATCCCTACTCTGCCCTGTACTAAATGGGCATACAGAAAAAGATAAACTATTAAGTCATGTAGATCTTAAGCATATTGTGCTAGTGCATTTTATCTAGTATGATGATTTTTGTCCATTCATTCCTTAAGGAGAAGATTCTGTTAGAATTCACTATAAACCAAGCCAAACTAGCTGATTTATTTGAGTCTAGAGCTGCTTTTCTTCACCAGGGGACAAAATAAGTAGAAACACCCATGCTTCTACTTCTAGATGTCTTTACAGAAGGACTGAGTGGTCACTGCTCACATTAAATTCACCTGTTGCCTTTGAGGACTGCAGCCATAGCATTATTTTCTCCTGTATTTGTAAGGTGGGAAATAAAATCAAGGTATCACCTTGTGACATGCTGGCTTGGGTGTATGTTTACCACAGCACTTTTCTGCATGTAATATATTAGGCTTGCTTGGATAAAACACCATTCCCTGTGGTAGGGGAGTTAATGAAACTGTTTCATTAACTTAGGAAGTTAAAAAACCCTGAGTTTTGGGGATTTTGTTTCCCTGCCTTACAGGCCATACGTGGCTGTTTGACAGCAAGAGTGAGTGTTTGTGATGTACCAGAGCACTGATCATTAGCACCAGCAGGTCCTCCAAAGGTTTATGTTGAAAATGACCTCCTGTGCAGTGCTTTGAAGCAAATACCTCTGTTACTTATATTGATTTCAAATGTCATAGAAGTCTAGTCTATGACTCTTTAAGATCTGAAGGTTAAACTTTATGCCAATGTCTAGAAATCTTGATAGCAGCAGCAGGAGCGTGAGCAGAATGAGTTCAGGCCATCAGGGACTCCCGAGCAAATCATCGAGGAGGGGAGGCTCCAAGGGCACTCAGCACTTGGACAGGAAAAGGCTTATAGAAGCAGTGTTCTGCCACAGCCCTCTTCCACCTAAAAGGCTTATTGGTAATCAAAAAGCAACACTACCCACAGAATTGAGGAAATTGTAAAGCTCTCATAGTTTCTGCCAGAGAAGCCCCATCCCAAGCCTGTTGTTGTTGTTGTTCAGGAAGGAGCCCCACCAACCTTCACCAGCTCTGGCTGACGCTGCAAATGACTTAAGGACTCGACAACATTAACTGCTGGGAGAAAACATCGCTCTGTTAAAGCCTGTCCTCACAAACCCAGAAAATATCAACCACTTTACAAGTAGCTAATATCAGCATATTCTCCAAAATCCAATTAGTGGCCGTAACCTTGAGTCTTATCCTTGTCCAAAAATACATCTTGTTCCTTTTCACAGTGGGCTTGCCCTCTATCCCCTCCCCAGCACACATGCTTCAGTGTGTGACTTTTCCCATCCATGCCAAATTGAAGGCTCTTTTCTGTGAGGTAATTTTGTCTGAATTGCCTGTGCACCCACCCATCCCATCCCAATTTTAGTCCATGGCATCTTGTTTTCAAATTAGTCCCTATCTTAAACAGCTTACTGCCTTCAATCTGTTCATTTCAGGATTTCGTTTACCTCCCTGACAATCTCCCATTTTACCTCATTTCTTCCTCAGGCTGCAGAGGCCAGCACAGGCTAATCCCTCCTCATAACCCAAAGTCCAAACCTCCAGAGCATTTAAGATTTCGCTCCGTAACACCTTTTCAATTGCAAACCTCTAAGCAATTTTTCTAGTGCCCAGAATAGCACATAGTATTTATATTTTTCAAGTTTCAGTATAGAAAAATAGCCTTTTACTTATTTATGGTGTACAATAGCCCTTTTATGGAAGTTTGGGGTGCTTCCTCCACAGCCGTGGCTCCGTGACTCCTGCAAAAGCGTACACAGGTACCATTTTGTCACTTGTTGTTTCAGTAGAGTTTCTCCTTGCCATTGCATTGGGAAAAAAAAATCCAATTCTCTGAATATTCCTTCCCCCAACGTCTTCTTCCTCATGTTTTTCACTTTTTATGTACAAATGTCTACAGCTCCTTCCAGGATACCAGTCCCTGCTTTGTCCTTTACAAGCCCCAGAGACAATAAGTGCTGATTGCAAGTAAGAGATCTACATGAAATGAATCATGTGGTCTACTCGTCTAGTCCTTTTCTTCGGTGAAAAATCAAAGTTCTCTCACAAATAATTCACAATGGATGAACTTCACTGCTGAGCAGTCCTACCCAAAGGCTGTGCAATGCAGAATTGCCTTTAAAGCGCTGTTTTGAAGGTTTCTGAGAGCTTAGGGAAGTGAAATGTCACCGTGCCAGCCCTTCTGCTCAGGGATGAAATTTCACTCTTCGTGAATTTCAAAGTTTGATTTTTATTCATGTGCTGATTGTTTGAAAGAGTCTGAAACATGGGTCATACCTATGCATTCCAAGGGTTTGTTGCCTTATCAGTAGCAAAAATATGCAGAGATACCGTTCTGCAGGGCTTGTTTCCTCAGAGGACTCAATTATTGATTTACTCATAGATGATTAGCAGAGATAGTGGTTTAAGTTGTAAATGCTGCACTTTTCTGCAGGAGCAGTAGACACAGGTCACTCTCTTATTCCTCTTTACTGATGGGATGAATCCTAAATGTACTGAGACTTTTAAAGCTGAATCCTTCTAGAAAGACATGCATTGTAGAAAGGTAAAGATTCTTGATGTTATTCTCATTCCTAAAGTTTTTCAAGCAATTTACTTCCGTGGAATTCTGAGAAGTGATTTAAAAGGGGCATTGACAGAAACCCAGAGCTTTAATTCACATAGATGTGTGTGGATGGATTTTCACCAGCTTTTAGCTCAAACACATATTTTACATGAACAAATGGAAGATCCTCTGCAGGGGTGTAGTTGCAGGGGTGTTAATGCTTTGCACATTGTTCTTCTCATCCACAACATGAATGTTTCATTGGTAAGATTACAACTGCACAAACCTTTCAGGAATCCTAGCCAAGCTCCCAGATTTCTCTTTCAGACAAATAAATTCATGTTTTAGGAACAGGACTGAAAAAAAAGACTCCAACAGTGTAAGGCAGGGTTGGGACTGAGCACACAGGACAGCACTGAAGCTGACTGTCCCAGGCCCCAAGGGGCAGGAGGGAGGTCCAGGGAGATCAGCAGCCTAAGGATTTCTTTATTCTCTCCATGTAAATGTGTGGAGAATAGGCATTGTTCCTCAGGATGACATAGCAGGGTAAAATCTAAACCGGGAACAACTTCAGAGCTTTCCTGCTCCCGGCTCCCTTATCAGTGTTTGCTAACACCTCACATCCATAAAACTGACCTGTAAGGAGCACTGCACAGTTTACATCATTATTACCTGTTAAGACAGCTCTCATAAATCAGGATGGACTTTAAAACTGCCCACATCCTTTTAAAATTTTGCAAGGCCTTCCACAGAGAGCAACAGTAAATATTTTTTTTCCAGCATACCCGAAGAAGGATTTTTGCATTAGGCTGTGGGTGGTGGGGTTTCCCTCTTGTTTCCTCCTTCTTCAGGTCAAGAGCTGCTCCTAGATTGCAGTATTGTAATGAGCTCTCCTTTTCCGTGAGCCTGAGATGGTTTCTTGGCACGGAGCAGGTCTGCCCCTGCCTGCAGACTCAGCTGTCCCTGCAGGATTTGTGGCTGATCCCCCTGGGCTCCGGGTTTCACCTCGCCTGAGGCTCTAAGGCAGAGTTGTCTCAGCCCTGCTCATGCAATGAATGCTTGGCCACATTTCTTGGGCAGGGCGAATGCTGGAGTCTGAGATAATGTTTACTTTTATTGCCCCACACTTCCCAGGCCTGATGTGAGCGACTCAGTCATACAGTGAGTCTTTCAAACAGATTTTATTTGACTTTCTGGCACCAAAAAATACGTATTTATGGAATAAGGTGCTCCTTTGGCTTCAGCACACGCTGTGAAGCAAAGTTATCCCTCCTCTTAGCCTTGTGACAGATGAGTTGGTAACTGCTCCACTCATTGCTCCAGCAGCCAGGTAGATGCTCTGTCCTGGAGTTAACACTGCCTCTGGTTATTCACTTCACTGCCTTCTCCCTTTGGTCACTGGCTGTCCTAAACCTTGCTGCAGCAGGAGAGTACCCAGTACCATCCACTACAATGGAAATAGTTTATATTTGCTGCATCCCTTCATCCTTAGTATCAAACTCGTTTCCTTCATGAAAAAGAAATGCAATATACCAGTGTTGCAATGGAAGGCATTTGGCACGGCGACCAGAGTTCAGCAAATTTGAATCCTGCAACAAGATGGTTTATTAATACCTGGGAAACTCAGCTTGGAAATTTGTTTCCCATCAAAACCTTGTACAATTTGATCAAACCTTGCTCTGCAGTCCCACCAGGTATTGCCAGCAGATTCCTGGGTCGTACTGTGGGTTCATTTCCTGGGATGCATCAGGTCCTTGTCAGTAGCTGCAGGTAAAACCTTTGAATAAAATCACTTATATAAAGCTAAAACTTGATCAAAACCTCCTGTAAAACCAACAAAGATTGATTTTAGACTTCAGTTGGTGTTGGGTCAATTTGTCACTCTTCTTAGTGATCACTTTATAGCAATACTGTGTTTTTAAAAGCTGCTGGTGTGTTTTTCCTAGGTTAAATATGCATTGTTTTTGCCACATTGCAACATTTTGGGGGGTTTGATACACAATACTTTTAGACACTGTTGGGAACAGCCAGAAGAATAGTGAAAATATTTGTTTATTTGCTGTATTGATTTCAGCAATAAACAAGTCAGTAAAAGCTGATGAAGGAATTCATATATGTTATGTATGAGTTATAGACACTTCCAACATTTTTCTTTCTAACTCCCACCTCAATAACATTACAGAAAATGTATTGTGTCAGTTTCATTAGTCTTTGCCTTCTCCTTCCAGAAATATGATGGAGGTATTGATTTTACCAAATTAAAATATAATCCAAATCTTTGGCCCTATGAATTTATCTGTAGTTTTTTCTAGAGTGCACTGGTTTTCTAACTACCATCAATTTTGTCCCCTGACCTGCACTTCAAACACAAGTATATAAAAATGATCTATTGGTTTCTCATCTAAGTGGTTGTTTAGGGACATGTTATTGTCTCTGGAGCCTGTAGTTTGGCTAACTCTGATTAGGCAGGCTGGGCCTCAGCTCCATAAGTCTGATGCCTGCTGCTAAAAGGGAGTTGTTCATTTTCTGGCAGTAAATAATGAAATGAAACAAATACAATCTGTAATAGAATCAAATGTGAGCACAATGAGTCCACAATTCAATTTAGATTTAATATAGCTGCTTAATCCTGTTAAGGGGTGCCCTCATGAGAAAGATGCTTTAGCAGCCCAGAGCAGGACTCAAAATGTGAGGGCAGGCTGTTAAAAATGAGTTTGTGCTGCAGGAAGGGATGAGGGGGGGTCAGTTCGGGGTGGGAGAGGTCAATCAGCTTTTGCACCACAGACCCGAGCCTGATGGACAGAGTGGAGGTCGCTGAAGTGAGTTCATGGAGAACATGGAAAATGTAGCAATTCCCAGTGTAGGAGAATGCTTTATGTTTCCTCTCAATTCTGAAAGCTATCTGAGAGATCCAAGGTGCCAGGAGAGGCATTGCACTTATCTGGATGCAATTCACATTTTTTGTGTTTTTGCTGCGGTGAAAGTATCTCACAAGAAGCCAGACTCATCACTACACGAAGCAAAGGAATCTTCACTTGTGGTAGAAACAAGAATAGAGAAACACTAGAAATGAATTGTCATTATACAGAAGTAGAAGCAGTCATTAATTTTTGTGGAGCCATTGTTTCATCTGGGAATAATTAAGTCTTGCAAGAGGCAGCAAGAAACCTAAGTAGTTATATAATAAATTCTATTTTTCAAGATACAGTCCTTAAACTTAAGTCACATTTTTCCTGCAAGAAATACACTTTTT